>JAUMJM010000379.1:0-31010 GCA_033558235.1 Neomorphus geoffroyi
ACCCTAACCCTAACCCTAACCCTAACCCTAACCCTAACCCTAACCCTAACCCTAACCCTAACCCTAACCCTAACCCTAACCCTAACCACCCTAACCCTAACCCTAACCCTAACCCTAACCCTAACCCTAACCCTAACCCTAACCCTAACCCTAACCCTAACCCTAACCCTAACCCTAACCCTAACCCTAACCCTAACCCTAACCCTAACCCTAACCCTAACCCTAACCCTAACCCTAACCCTAACCCTAACCCTAACCCTAACCCTAACCCTAACCCTAACCCTAACCCTAACCCTAACCCTAACCCTAACCCTAACCCTAACCCTAACCCTAACCCTAACCCTAACCCTAACCCTAACCCTAACCCTAACCCTAACCCTAACCCTAACCCTAACCCTAACCCTAACCCTAACCCTAACCCTAACCCTAACCCTAACCCTAACCCTAACCCTAACCCTAACCCTAACCCTAACCCTAACCCTAACCCTAACCCTAACCCTAACCCTAACCCTAACCCTAACCCTAACCCTAACCCTAACCCTAACCCTAACCCTAACCCTAACCCTAACCCTAACCCTACCAACCCTAACCCTAACCCTAACCCTAACCCTAACCCTAACCCTAACCCTAACCCTAACCCTAACCCTAACCCTAACCCTAACCCTAACCCTAACCCTAACCCTAACCCTAACCCTAACCCTAACCCTAACCCTAACCCTAACCCTAACCCTAACCCTAACCCTAACCCTAACCCTAACCCTAACCCTAACCCTAACCCTAACCCTAACCCTAACCCTAACCCTAACCCTAACCCTAACCCTAACCCTAACCCTAACCCTAACCCTAACCCTAACCCTAACCCTAACCCTAACCCTAACCCTAACCCTAACCCTAACCCTAACCCTAACCCTAACCCTAACCCTAACCCTAACCCTAACCCTAACCCTAACCCTAACCCTAACCCTAACCCTAACCCTAACCCTAACCCTAACCCTAACCCTAACCCTAACCCTAACCCTAACCCTAACCCTAACCCTAACCCTAACCCTAACCCTAACCCTAACCCTAACCCTAACCCTAACCCTAACCCTAACCCTAACCCTAACCCTAACCCTAACCCTAACCCTAACCCTAACCCTAACCCTAACCCTAACCCTAACCCTAACCCTAACCCTAACCCTAACCCTAACCCTAACCCTAACCCTAACCCTAACCCTAACCCTAACCCTAACCCTAACCCTAACCCTAACCCTAACCCTAACCCTAACCCTAACCCTAACCCTAACCCTAACCCTAACCCTAACCCTAACCCTAACCCTAACCCTAACCCTAACCCTAACCCTAACCCTAACCCTAACCCTAACCCTAACCCTAACCCTAACCCTAACCCTAACCCTAACCCTAACCCTAACCCTAACCCTAACCCTAACCCTAACCCTAACCCTAACCCTAACCCTAACCCTAACCCTAACCCTAACCCTAACCCTAACCCTAACCCTAACCCTAACCCTAACCCTAACCCTAACCCTAACCCTAACCCTAACCCTAACCCTAACCCTAACCCTAACCCTAACCCTAACCCTAACCCTAACCCTAACCCTAACCCTAACCCTAACCCTAACCCTAACCCTAACCCTAACCCTAACCCTAACCCTAACCCTAACCCTAACCCTAACCCTAACCCTAACCCTAACCCTAACCCTAACCCTAACCCTAACCCTAACCCTAACCCTAACCCTAACCCTAACCCTAACCCTAACCCTAACCCTAACCCTAACCCTAACCCTAACCCTAACCCTAACCCTAACCCTAACCCTAACCCTAACCCTAACCCTAACCCTAACCCTAACCCTAACCCTAACCCTAACCCTAACCCTAACCCTAACCCTAACCCTAACCCTAACCCTAACCCTAACCCTAACCCTAACCCTAACCCTAACCCTAACCCTAACCCTAACCCTAACCCTAACCCTAACCCTAACCCTAACCCTAACCCTAACCCTAACCCTAACCCTAACCCTAACCCTAACCCTAACCCTAACCCTAACCCTAACCCTAACCCTAACCCTAACCCTAACCCTAACCCTAACCCTAACCCTAACCCTAACCCTAACCCTAACCCTAACCCTAACCCTAACCCTAACCCTAACCCTAACCCTAACCCTAACCCTAACCCTAACCCTAACCCTAACCCTAACCCTAACCCTAACCCTAACCCTAACCCTAACCCTAACCCTAACCCTAACCCTAACCCTAACCCTAACCCTAACCCTAACCCTAACCCTAACCCTAACCCTAACCCTAACCCTAACCCTAACCCTAACCCTAACCCTAACCCTAACCCTAACCCTAACCCTAACCCTAACCCTAACCCTAACCCTAACCCTAACCCTAACCCTAACCCTAACCCTAACCCTAACCCTAACCCTAACCCTAACCCTAACCCTAACCCTAACCCTAACCCTAACCCTAACCCTAACCCTAACCCTAACCCTAACCCTAACCCTAACCCTAACCCTAACCCTAACCCTAACCCTAACCCTAACCCTAACCCTAACCCTAACCCTAACCCTAACCCTAACCCTAACCCTAACCCTAACCCTAACCCTAACCCTAACCCTAACCCTAACCCTAACCCTAACCCTAACCCTAACCCTAACCCTAACCCTAACCCTAACCCTAACCCTAACCCTAACCCTAACCCTAACCCTAACCCTAACCCTAACCCTAACCCTAACCCTAACCCTAACCCTAACCCTAACCCTAACCCTAACCCTAACCCTAACCCTAACCCTAACCCTAACCCTAACCCTAACCCTAACCCTAACCCTAACCCTAACCCTAACCCTAACCCTAACCCTAACCCTAACCCTAACCCTACCCTAACCCTAACCCTAACCCTAACCCTAACCCTAACCCTAACCCTAACCCTAACCCTAACCCTAACCCTAACCCTAACCCTAACCCTAACCCCTAACCCTAACCCTAACCCTAACCCTAACCCTAACCCTAACCCTAACCCTAACCCTAACCCTAACCCTAACCCTAACCCTAACCCTAACCCTAACCCTAACCCTAACCCTAACCCTAACCCTAACCCTAACCCTAACCCTAACCCTAACCCTAACCCTAACCCTAACCCTAACCCTAACCCTAACCCTAACCCTAACCCTAACCCTAACCCTAACCCTAACCCTAACCCTAACCCTAACCCTAACCCTAACCCTAACCCTAACCCTAACCCTAACCCTAACCCTAACCCTAACCCTAACCCTAACCCTAACCCTAACCCTAACCCTAACCCTAACCCTAACCCTAACCCTAACCCTAACCCTAACCCTAACCCTAACCCTAACCCTAACCCTAACCCTAACCCTAACCCTAACCCTAACCCTAACCCTAACCCTAACCCTAACCCTAACCCTAACCCTAACCCTAACCCTAACCCTAACCCTAACCCTAACCCTAACCCTAACCCTAACCCTAACCCTAACCCTAACCCTAACCCTAACCCTAACCCTAACCCTAACCCTAACCCTAACCCTAACCCTAACCCTAACCCTAACCCTAACCCTAACCCTAACCCTAACCCTAACCCTAACCCTAACCCTAACCCTAACCCTAACCCTAACCCTAACCCTAACCCTAACCCTAACCCTAACCCTAACCCTAACCCTAACCCTAACCCTAACCCTAACCCTAACCCTAACCCTAACCCTAACCCTAACCCTAACCCTAACCCTAACCCTAACCCTAACCCTAACCCTAACCCTAACCCTAACCCTAACCCTAACCCTAACCCTAACCCTAACCCTAACCCTAACCCTAACCAACCCTAACCCTAACCCTAACCCTAACCCTAACCCTAACCCTAACCCTAACCCTAACCCTAACCCTAACCCTAACCCTAACCCTAACCCTAACCCTAACCCTAACCCTAACCCTAACCCTAACCCTAACCCTAACCCTAACCCTAACCCTAACCCTAACCCTAACCCTAACCCTAACCCTAACCCTAACCCTAACCCTAACCCTAACCCTAACCCTAACCCTAACCCTAACCCTAACCCTAACCCTAACCCTAACCCTAACCCTAACCCTAACCCTAACCCTAACCCTAACCCTAACCCTAACCCTAACCCTAACCCTAACCCTAACCCTAACCCTAACCCTAACCCTAACCCTAACCCCTAACCCTAACCCTAACCCTAACCCTAACCCTAACCCTAACCCTAACCCTAACCCTAACCCTAACCCTAACCCTAACCCTAACCCTAACCCTAACCCTAACCCTAACCCTAACCCTAACCCTAACCCTAACCCTAACCCTAACCCTAACCCTAACCCTAACCCTAACCCTAACCCTAACCCTAACCCTAACCCTAACCCTAACCCTAACCCTAACCCTAACCCTAACCCCTAACCCTAACCCTAACCCTAACCCTAACCCTAACCCTAACCCTAACCCTAACCCTAACCCTAACCCTAACCCTAACCCTAACCCTAACCCTAACCCTAACCCTAACCCTAACCCTAACCCTAACCCTAACCCTAACCCTAACCCTAACCCTAACCCTAACCCTAACCCTAACCCTAACCCTAACCCTAACCCTAACCCTAACCCTAACCCTAACCCTAACCCTAACCCTAACCCTAACCCTAACCCTAACCCTAACCCTAACCCTAACCCTAACCCTAACCCTAACCCTAACCCTAACCCTAACCCTAACCCTAACCCTAACCCTAACCCTAACCCTAACCCTAACCCTAACCCTAACCCTAACCCTAACCCTAACCCTAACCCTAACCCTAACCCTAACCCTAACCCAACCTAACCCTAACCCTAACCCTAACCCTAACCCTAACCCTAACCCTAACCCTAACCCTAACCCTAACCCTAACCCTAACCCTAACCCTAACCCTAACCCTAACCCTAACCCTAACCCTAACCCTAACCCTAACCCTAACCCTAACCCCTAACCCAACCCTAACCCTAACCCTAACCCTAACCCTAACCCTAACCCTAACCCTAACCCTAACCCTAACCCTAACCCTAACCCTAACCCTAACCCTAACCCTAACCCTAACCCTAACCCTAACCCTAACCCTAACCCTAACCCTAACCCTAACCCTAACCCTAACCCTAACCCTAACCCTAACCCTAACCCTAACCCTAACCCTAACCCTAACCCTAACCCTAACCCTAACCCTAACCCTAACCCTAACCCTAACCCTAACCCTAACCCTAACCCTAACCCTAACCCTAACCCTAACCCTAACCCTAACCCTAACCCTAACCCTAACCCTAACCCTAACCCTAACCCTAACCCTAACCCTAACCCTAACCCTAACCCTAACCCTAACCCTAACCCTAACCCTAACCCTAACCCTAACCCTAACCCTAACCCTAACCCTAACCCTAACCCTAACCCTAACCCTAACCCTAACCCTAACCCTAACCCTAACCCTAACCCTAACCCTAACCCTAACCCTAACCCTAACCTAACCCTAACCCTAACCCTAACCCTAACCCTAACCCTAACCCTAACCCTAACCCTAACCCTAACCCTAACCCTAACCCTAACCCTAACCCTAACCCTAACCCTAACCCTAACCCTAACCCTAACCCTAACCCTAACCCTAACCCTAACCCTAACCCTAACCCTAACCCTAACCCTAACCCTAACCCTAACCCTAACCCTAACCCTAACCCTAACCCTAACCCTAACCCTAACCCTAACCCTAACCCTAACCCTAACCCTAACCCTAACCCTAACCCTAACCCTAACCCTAACCCTAACCCCTAACCCTAACCCTAACCCTAACCCTAACCCTAACCCTAACCCTAACCCTAACCCTAACCCTAACCCTAACCCTAACCCTAACCCTAACCCTAACCCTAACCCTAACCCTAACCCTAACCCTAACCCTAACCCTAACCCTAACCCTAACCCTAACCCTAACCCTAACCCTAACCCTAACCCTAACCCTAACCCTAACCCTAACCCTAACCCTAACCCTAACCCTAACCCTAACCCTAACCCTAACCCTAACCCTAACCCTAACCCTAACCCTAACCCTAACCCTAACCCTAACCCTAACCCTAACCCTAACCCTAACCCTAACCCTAACCCTAACCCTAACCCTAACCCTAACCCTAACCCTAACCCTAACCCTAACCCTAACCCTAACCCTAACCCTAACCCTAACCCTAACCCTAACCCTAACCCTAACCCTAACCCTAACCCTAACCCTAACCCTAACCCTAACCCTAACCCTAACCCTAACCCTAACCCTAACCCTAACCCTAACCCTAACCCTAACCCTAACCCTAACCCTAACCCTAACCCTAACCCTAACCCTAACCCTAACCCTAACCCTAACCCTAACCCTAACCCTAACCCTAACCCTAACCCTAACCCTAACCCTAACCCTAACCCTAACCCTAACCCTAACCCTAACCCTAACCCTAACCCTAACCCTAACCCTAACCCTAACCCTAACCCTAACCCTAACCCTAACCCTAACCCTAACCCTAACCCTAACCCTAACCCTAACCCTAACCCTAACCCTAACCCTAACCCTAACCCTAACCCTAACCCTAACCCTAACCCTAACCCTAACCCTAACCCTAACCCTAACCCTAACCCTAACCCTAACCCTAACCCTAACCCTAACCCTAACCCTAACCCTAACCCTAACCCTAACCCTAACCCTAACCCTAACCCTAACCCTAACCCTAACCCTAACCCTAACCCTAACCCTAACCCTAACCCTAACCCTAACCCTAACCCTAACCCTAACCCTAACCCTAACCCTAACCCTAACCCTAACCCTAACCCTAACCCTAACCCTAACCCTAACCCTAACCCTAACCCTAACCCTAACCCTAACCCTAACCCTAACCCTAACCCTAACCCTAACCCTAACCCTAACCCTAACCCTAACCCTAACCCTAACCCTAACCCTAACCCTAACCCTAACCCTAACCCTAACCCTAACCCTAACCCTAACCCTAACCCTAACCCTAACCCTAACCCTAACCCTAACCCTAACCCTAACCCTAACCCTAACCCTAACCCTAACCCTAACCCTAACCCTAACCCTAACCCTAACCCTAACCCTAACCCTAACCCTAACCCTAACCCTAACCCTAACCCTAACCCTAACCCTAACCCTAACCCTAACCCTAACCCTAACCCTAACCCTAACCCTAACCCTAACCCTAACCCTAACCCTAACCCTAACCCTAACCCTAACCCTAACCCTAACCCTAACCCTAACCCTAACCCTAACCCTAACCCTAACCCTAACCCTAACCCTAACCCTAACCCTAACCCTAACCCTAACCCTAACCCTAACCCTAACCCTAACCCTAACCCTAACCCTAACCCTAACCCTAACCCTAACCCTAACCCTAACCCTAACCCTAACCCTAACCCTAACCCTAACCCTAACCCTAACCCTAACCCTAACCCTAACCCTAACCCTAACCCTAACCCTAACCCTAACCCTAACCCTAACCCTAACCCTAACCCTAACCCTAACCCTAACCCTAACCCTAACCCTAACCCTAACCCTAACCCTAACCCTAACCCTAACCCTAACCCTAACCCTAACCCTAACCCTAACCCTAACCCTAACCCTAACCCTAACCCTAACCCTAACCCTAACCCTAACCCTAACCCTAACCCTAACCCTAACCCTAACCCTAACCCTAACCCTAACCCTAACCCTAACCCTAACCCTAACCCTAACCCTAACCCTAACCCTAACCCTAACCCTAACCCTAACCCTAACCCTAACCCTAACCCTAACCCTAACCCTAACCCTAACCCTAACCCTAACCCTAACCCTAACCCTAACCCTAACCCTAACCCTAACCCTAACCCTAACCCTAACCCTAACCCTAACCCTAACCCTAACCCTAACCCTAACCCTAACCCTAACCCTAACCCTAACCCTAACCCTAACCCTAACCCTAACCCTAACCCTAACCCTAACCCTAACCCTAACCCTAACCCTAACCCTAACCCTAACCCTAACCCTAACCCTAACCCTAACCCTAACCCTAACCCTAACCCTAACCCTAACCCTAACCCTAACCCTAACCCTAACCCTAACCCTAACCCTAACCCTAACCCTAACCCTAACCCTAACCCTAACCCTAACCCTAACCCTAACCCTAACCCTAACCCTAACCCTAACCCTAACCCTAACCCTAACCCTAACCCTAACCCTAACCCTAACCCTAACCCTAACCCTAACCCTAACCCTAACCCTAACCCTAACCCTAACCCTAACCCTAACCCTAACCCTAACCCTAACCCTAACCCTAACCCTAACCCTAACCCTAACCCTAACCCTAACCCTAACCCTAACCCTAACCCTAACCCTAACCCTAACCCTAACCCTAACCCTAACCCTAACCCTAACCCTAACCCTAACCCTAACCCTAACCCTAACCCTAACCCTAACCCTAACCCTAACCCTAACCCTAACCCTAACCCTAACCCTAACCCTAACCCTAACCCTAACCCTAACCCTAACCCTAACCCTAACCCTAACCCTAACCCTAACCCTAACCCTAACCCTAACCCTAACCCTAACCCTAACCCTAACCCTAACCCTAACCCTAACCCTAACCCTAACCCTAACCCTAACCCTAACCCTAACCCTAACCCTAACCCTAACCCTAACCCTAACCCTAACCCTAACCCTAACCCTAACCCTAACCCTAACCCTAACCCTAACCCTAACCCTAACCCTAACCCTAACCCTAACCCTAACCCTAACCCTAACCCTAACCCTAACCCTAACCCTAACCCTAACCCTAACCCTAACCCTAACCCTAACCCTAACCCTAACCCTAACCCTAACCCTAACCCTAACCCTAACCCTAACCCTAACCCTAACCCTAACCCTAACCCTAACCCTAACCCTAACCCTAACCCTAACCCTAACCCTAACCCTAACCCTAACCCTAACCCTAACCCTAACCCTAACCCTAACCCTAACCCTAACCCTAACCCTAACCCTAACCCTAACCCTAACCCTAACCCTAACCCTAACCCTAACCCTAACCCTAACCCTAACCCTAACCCTAACCCTAACCCTAACCCTAACCCTAACCCTAACCCTAACCCTAACCCTAACCCTAACCCTAACCCTAACCCTAACCCTAACCCTAACCCTAACCCTAACCCTAACCCTAACCCTAACCCTAACCCTAACCCTAACCCTAACCCTAACCCTAACCCTAACCCTAACCCTAACCCTAACCCTAACCCTAACCCTAACCCTAACCCTAACCCTAACCCTAACCCTAACCCTAACCCTAACCCTAACCCTAACCCTAACCCTAACCCTAACCCTAACCCTAACCCTAACCCTAACCCTAACCCTAACCCTAACCCTAACCCTAACCCTAACCCTAACCCTAACCCTAACCCTAACCCTAACCCTAACCCTAACCCTAACCCTAACCCTAACCCTAACCCTAACCCTAACCCTAACCCTAACCCTAACCCTAACCCTAACCCTAACCCTAACCCTAACCCTAACCCTAACCCTAACCCTAACCCTAACCCTAACCCTAACCCTAACCCTAACCCTAACCCTAACCCTAACCCTAACCCTAACCCTAACCCTAACCCTAACCCTAACCCTAACCCTAACCCTAACCCTAACCCTAACCCTAACCCTAACCCTAACCCTAACCCTAACCCTAACCCTAACCCTAACCCTAACCCTAACCCTAACCCTAACCCTAACCCTAACCCTAACCCTAACCCTAACCCTAACCCTAACCCTAACCCTAACCCTAACCCTAACCCTAACCCTAACCCTAACCCTAACCCTAACCCTAACCCTAACCCTAACCCTAACCCTAACCCTAACCCTAACCCTAACCCTAACCCTAACCCTAACCCTAACCCTAACCCTAACCCTAACCCTAACCCTAACCCTAACCCTAACCCTAACCCTAACCCTAACCCTAACCCTAACCCTAACCCTAACCCTAACCCTAACCCTAACCCTAACCCTAACCCTAACCCTAACCCTAACCCTAACCCTAACCCTAACCCTAACCCTAACCCTAACCCTAACCCTAACCCTAACCCTAACCCTAACCCTAACCCTAACCCTAACCCTAACCCTAACCCTAACCCTAACCCTAACCCTAACCCTAACCCTAACCCTAACCCTAACCCTAACCCTAACCCTAACCCTAACCCTAACCCTAACCCTAACCCTAACCCTAACCCTAACCCTAACCCTAACCCTAACCCTAACCCTAACCCTAACCCTAACCCTAACCCTAACCCTAACCCTAACCCTAACCCTAACCCTAACCCTAACCCTAACCCTAACCCTAACCCTAACCCTAACCCTAACCCTAACCCTAACCCTAACCCTAACCCTAACCCTAACCCTAACCCTAACCCTAACCCTAACCCTAACCCTAACCCTAACCCTAACCCTAACCCTAACCCTAACCCTAACCCTAACCCTAACCCTAACCCTAACCCTAACCCTAACCCTAACCCTAACCCTAACCCTAACCCTAACCCTAACCCTAACCCTAACCCTAACCCTAACCCTAACCCTAACCCTAACCCTAACCCTAACCCTAACCCTAACCCTAACCCTAACCCTAACCCTAACCCTAACCCTAACCCTAACCCTAACCCTAACCCTAACCCTAACCCTAACCCTAACCCTAACCCTAACCCTAACCCTAACCCTAACCCTAACCCTAACCCTAACCCTAACCCTAACCCTAACCCTAACCCTAACCCTAACCCTAACCCTAACCCTAACCCTAACCCTAACCCTAACCCTAACCCTAACCCTAACCCTAACCCTAACCCTAACCCTAACCCTAACCCTAACCCTAACCCTAACCCTAACCCTAACCCTAACCCTAACCCTAACCCTAACCCTAACCCTAACCCTAACCCTAACCCTAACCCTAACCCTAACCCTAACCCTAACCCTAACCCTAACCCTAACCCTAACCCTAACCCTAACCCTAACCCTAACCCTAACCCTAACCCTAACCCTAACCCTAACCCTAACCCTAACCCTAACCCTAACCCTAACCCTAACCCTAACCCTAACCCTAACCCTAACCCTAACCCTAACCCTAACCCTAACCCTAACCCTAACCCTAACCCTAACCCTAACCCTAACCCTAACCCTAACCCTAACCCTAACCCTAACCCTAACCCTAACCCTAACCCTAACCCTAACCCTAACCCTAACCCTAACCCTAACCCTAACCCTAACCCTAACCCTAACCCTAACCCTAACCCTAACCCTAACCCTAACCCTAACCCTAACCCTAACCCTAACCCTAACCCTAACCCTAACCCTAACCCTAACCCTAACCCTAACCCTAACCCTAACCCTAACCCTAACCCTAACCCTAACCCTAACCCTAACCCTAACCCTAACCCTAACCCTAACCCTAACCCTAACCCTAACCCTAACCCTAACCCTAACCCTAACCCTAACCCTAACCCTAACCCTAACCCTAACCCTAACCCTAACCCTAACCCTAACCCTAACCCTAACCCTAACCCTAACCCTAACCCTAACCCTAACCCTAACCCTAACCCTAACCCTAACCCTAACCCTAACCCTAACCCTAACCCTAACCCTAACCCTAACCCTAACCCTAACCCTAACCCTAACCCTAACCCTAACCCTAACCCTAACCCTAACCCTAACCCTAACCCTAACCCTAACCCTAACCCTAACCCTAACCCTAACCCTAACCCTAACCCTAACCCTAACCCTAACCCTAACCCTAACCCTAACCCTAACCCTAACCCTAACCCTAACCCTAACCCTAACCCTAACCCTAACCCTAACCCTAACCCTAACCCTAACCCTAACCCTAACCCTAACCCTAACCCTAACCCTAACCCTAACCCTAACCCTAACCCTAACCCTAACCCTAACCCTAACCCTAACCCTAACCCTAACCCTAACCCTAACCCTAACCCTAACCCTAACCCTAACCCTAACCCTAACCCTAACCCTAACCCTAACCCTAACCCTAACCCTAACCCTAACCCTAACCCTAACCCTAACCCTAACCCTAACCCTAACCCTAACCCTAACCCTAACCCTAACCCTAACCCTAACCCTAACCCTAACCCTAACCCTAACCCTAACCCTAACCCTAACCCTAACCCTAACCCTAACCCTAACCCTAACCCTAACCCTAACCCTAACCCTAACCCTAACCCTAACCCTAACCCTAACCCTAACCCTAACCCTAACCCTAACCCTAACCCTAACCCTAACCCTAACCCTAACCCTAACCCTAACCCTAACCCTAACCCTAACCCTAACCCTAACCCTAACCCTAACCCTAACCCTAACCCTAACCCTAACCCTAACCCTAACCCTAACCCTAACCCTAACCCTAACCCTAACCCTAACCCTAACCCTAACCCTAACCCTAACCCTAACCCTAACCCTAACCCTAACCCTAACCCTAACCCTAACCCTAACCCTAACCCTAACCCTAACCCTAACCCTAACCCTAACCCTAACCCTAACCCTAACCCTAACCCTAACCCTAACCCTAACCCTAACCCTAACCCTAACCCTAACCCTAACCCTAACCCTAACCCTAACCCTAACCCTAACCCTAACCCTAACCCTAACCCTAACCCTAACCCTAACCCTAACCCTAACCCTAACCCTAACCCTAACCCTAACCCTAACCCTAACCCTAACCCTAACCCTAACCCTAACCCTAACCCTAACCCTAACCCTAACCCTAACCCTAACCCTAACCCTAACCCTAACCCTAACCCTAACCCTAACCCTAACCCTAACCCTAACCCTAACCCTAACCCTAACCCTAACCCTAACCCTAACCCTAACCCTAACCCTAACCCTAACCCTAACCCTAACCCTAACCCTAACCCTAACCCTAACCCTAACCCTAACCCTAACCCTAACCCTAACCCTAACCCTAACCCTAACCCTAACCCTAACCCTAACCCTAACCCTAACCCTAACCCTAACCCTAACCCTAACCCTAACCCTAACCCTAACCCTAACCCTAACCCTAACCCTAACCCTAACCCTAACCCTAACCCTAACCCTAACCCTAACCCTAACCCTAACCCTAACCCTAACCCTAACCCTAACCCTAACCCTAACCCTAACCCTAACCCTAACCCTAACCCTAACCCTAACCCTAACCCTAACCCTAACCCTAACCCTAACCCTAACCCTAACCCTAACCCTAACCCTAACCCTAACCCTAACCCTAACCCTAACCCTAACCCTAACCCTAACCCTAACCCTAACCCTAACCCTAACCCTAACCCTAACCCTAACCCTAACCCTAACCCTAACCCTAACCCTAACCCTAACCCTAACCCTAACCCTAACCCTAACCCTAACCCTAACCCTAACCCTAACCCTAACCCTAACCCTAACCCTAACCCTAACCCTAACCCTAACCCTAACCCTAACCCTAACCCTAACCCTAACCCTAACCCTAACCCTAACCCTAACCCTAACCCTAACCCTAACCCTAACCCTAACCCTAACCCTAACCCTAACCCTAACCCTAACCCTAACCCTAACCCTAACCCTAACCCTAACCCTAACCCTAACCCTAACCCTAACCCTAACCCTAACCCTAACCCTAACCCTAACCCTAACCCTAACCCTAACCCTAACCCTAACCCTAACCCTAACCCTAACCCTAACCCTAACCCTAACCCTAACCCTAACCCTAACCCTAACCCTAACCCTAACCCTAACCCTAACCCTAACCCTAACCCTAACCCTAACCCTAACCCTAACCCTAACCCTAACCCTAACCCTAACCCTAACCCTAACCCTAACCCTAACCCTAACCCTAACCCTAACCCTAACCCTAACCCTAACCCTAACCCTAACCCTAACCCTAACCCTAACCCTAACCCTAACCCTAACCCTAACCCTAACCCTAACCCTAACCCTAACCCTAACCCTAACCCTAACCCTAACCCTAACCCTAACCCTAACCCTAACCCTAACCCTAACCCTAACCCTAACCCTAACCCTAACCCTAACCCTAACCCTAACCCTAACCCTAACCCTAACCCTAACCCTAACCCTAACCCTAACCCTAACCCTAACCCTAACCCTAACCCTAACCCTAACCCTAACCCTAACCCTAACCCTAACCCTAACCCTAACCCTAACCCTAACCCTAACCCTAACCCTAACCCTAACCCTAACCCTAACCCTAACCCTAACCCTAACCCTAACCCTAACCCTAACCCTAACCCTAACCCTAACCCTAACCCTAACCCTAACCCTAACCCTAACCCTAACCCTAACCCTAACCCTAACCCTAACCCTAACCCTAACCCTAACCCTAACCCTAACCCTAACCCTAACCCTAACCCTAACCCTAACCCTAACCCTAACCCTAACCCTAACCCTAACCCTAACCCTAACCCTAACCCTAACCCTAACCCTAACCCTAACCCTAACCCTAACCCTAACCCTAACCCTAACCCTAACCCTAACCCTAACCCTAACCCTAACCCTAACCCTAACCCTAACCCTAACCCTAACCCTAACCCTAACCCTAACCCTAACCCTAACCCTAACCCTAACCCTAACCCTAACCCTAACCCTAACCCTAACCCTAACCCTAACCCTAACCCTAACCCTAACCCTAACCCTAACCCTAACCCTAACCCTAACCCTAACCCTAACCCTAACCCTAACCCTAACCCTAACCCTAACCCTAACCCTAACCCTAACCCTAACCCTAACCCTAACCCTAACCCTAACCCTAACCCTAACCCTAACCCTAACCCTAACCCTAACCCTAACCCTAACCCTAACCCTAACCCTAACCCTAACCCTAACCCTAACCCTAACCCTAACCCTAACCCTAACCCTAACCCTAACCCTAACCCTAACCCTAACCCTAACCCTAACCCTAACCCTAACCCTAACCCTAACCCTAACCCTAACCCTAACCCTAACCCTAACCCTAACCCTAACCCTAACCCTAACCCTAACCCTAACCCTAACCCTAACCCTAACCCTAACCCTAACCCTAACCCTAACCCTAACCCTAACCCTAACCCTAACCCTAACCCTAACCCTAACCCTAACCCTAACCCTAACCCTAACCCTAACCCTAACCCTAACCCTAACCCTAACCCTAACCCTAACCCTAACCCTAACCCTAACCCTAACCCTAACCCTAACCCTAACCCTAACCCTAACCCTAACCCTAACCCTAACCCTAACCCTAACCCTAACCCTAACCCTAACCCTAACCCTAACCCTAACCCTAACCCTAACCCTAACCCTAACCCTAACCCTAACCCTAACCCTAACCCTAACCCTAACCCTAACCCTAACCCTAACCCTAACCCTAACCCTAACCCTAACCCTAACCCTAACCCTAACCCTAACCCTAACCCTAACCCTAACCCTAACCCTAACCCTAACCCTAACCCTAACCCTAACCCTAACCCTAACCCTAACCCTAACCCTAACCCTAACCCTAACCCTAACCCTAACCCTAACCCTAACCCTAACCCTAACCCTAACCCTAACCCTAACCCTAACCCTAACCCTAACCCTAACCCTAACCCTAACCCTAACCCTAACCCTAACCCTAACCCTAACCCTAACCCTAACCCTAACCCTAACCCTAACCCTAACCCTAACCCTAACCCTAACCCTAACCCTAACCCTAACCCTAACCCTAACCCTAACCCTAACCCTAACCCTAACCCTAACCCTAACCCTAACCCTAACCCTAACCCTAACCCTAACCCTAACCCTAACCCTAACCCTAACCCTAACCCTAACCCTAACCCTAACCCTAACCCTAACCCTAACCCTAACCCTAACCCTAACCCTAACCCTAACCCTAACCCTAACCCTAACCCTAACCCTAACCCTAACCCTAACCCTAACCCTAACCCTAACCCTAACCCTAACCCTAACCCTAACCCTAACCCTAACCCTAACCCTAACCCTAACCCTAACCCTAACCCTAACCCTAACCCTAACCCTAACCCTAACCCTAACCCTAACCCTAACCCTAACCCTAACCCTAACCCTAACCCTAACCCTAACCCTAACCCTAACCCTAACCCTAACCCTAACCCTAACCCTAACCCTAACCCTAACCCTAACCCTAACCCTAACCCTAACCCTAACCCTAACCCTAACCCTAACCCTAACCCTAACCCTAACCCTAACCCTAACCCTAACCCTAACCCTAACCCTAACCCTAACCCTAACCCTAACCCTAACCCTAACCCTAACCCTAACCCTAACCCTAACCCTAACCCTAACCCTAACCCTAACCCTAACCCTAACCCTAACCCTAACCCTAACCCTAACCCTAACCCTAACCCTAACCCTAACCCTAACCCTAACCCTAACCCTAACCCTAACCCTAACCCTAACCCTAACCCTAACCCTAACCCTAACCCTAACCCTAACCCTAACCCTAACCCTAACCCTAACCCTAACCCTAACCCTAACCCTAACCCTAACCCTAACCCTAACCCTAACCCTAACCCTAACCCTAACCCTAACCCTAACCCTAACCCTAACCCTAACCCTAACCCTAACCCTAACCCTAACCCTAACCCTAACCCTAACCCTAACCCTAACCCTAACCCTAACCCTAACCCTAACCCTAACCCTAACCCTAACCCTAACCCTAACCCTAACCCTAACCCTAACCCTAACCCTAACCCTAACCCTAACCCTAACCCTAACCCTAACCCTAACCCTAACCCTAACCCTAACCCTAACCCTAACCCTAACCCTAACCCTAACCCTAACCCTAACCCTAACCCTAACCCTAACCCTAACCCTAACCCTAACCCTAACCCTAACCCTAACCCTAACCCTAACCCTAACCCTAACCCTAACCCTAACCCTAACCCTAACCCTAACCCTAACCCTAACCCTAACCCTAACCCTAACCCTAACCCTAACCCTAACCCTAACCCTAACCCTAACCCTAACCCTAACCCTAACCCTAACCCTAACCCTAACCCTAACCCTAACCCTAACCCTAACCCTAACCCTAACCCTAACCCTAACCCTAACCCTAACCCTAACCCTAACCCTAACCCTAACCCTAACCCTAACCCTAACCCTAACCCTAACCCTAACCCTAACCCTAACCCTAACCCTAACCCTAACCCTAACCCTAACCCTAACCCTAACCCTAACCCGAACCCTAACCCTAACCCTAACCCTAACCCTAACCCTAACCCTAACCCTAACCCTAACCCTAACCCTAACCCTAACCCTAACCCTAACCCTAACCCTAACCCTAACCCTAACCCTAACCCTAACCCTAACCCTAACCCTAACCCTAACCCTAACCCTAACCCTAACCCTAACCCTAACCCTAACCCTAACCCTAACCCTAACCCTAACCCTAACCCTAACCCTAACCCTAACCCTAACCCTAACCCTAACCCTAACCCTAACCCTAACCCTAACCCTAACCCTAACCCTAACCCTAACCCTAACCCTAACCCTAACCCTAACCCTAACCCTAACCCTAACCCTAACCCTAACCCTAACCCTAACCCTAACCCTAACCCTAACCCTAACCCTAACCCTAACCCTAACCCTAACCCTAACCCTAACCCTAACCCTAACCCTAACCCTAACCCTAACCCTAACCCTAACCCTAACCCTAACCCTAACCCTAACCCTAACCCTAACCCTAACCCTAACCCTAACCCTAACCCTAACCCTAACCCTAACCCTAACCCTAACCCTAACCCTAACCCTAACCCTAACCCTAACCCTAACCCTAACCCTAACCCTAACCCTAACCCTAACCCTAACCCTAACCCTAACCCTAACCCTAACCCTAACCCTAACCCTAACCCTAACCCTAACCCTAACCCTAACCCTAACCCTAACCCTAACCCTAACCCTAACCCTAACCCTAACCCTAACCCTAACCCTAACCCTAACCCTAACCCTAACCCTAACCCTAACCCTAACCCTAACCCTAACCCTAACCCTAACCCTAACCCTAACCCTAACCCTAACCCTAACCCTAACCCTAACCCTAACCCTAACCCTAACCCTAACCCTAACCCTAACCCTAACCCTAACCCTAACCCTAACCCTAACCCTAACCCTAACCCTAACCCTAACCCTAACCCTAACCCTAACCCTAACCCTAACCCTAACCCTAACCCTAACCCTAACCCTAACCCTAACCCTAACCCTAACCCTAACCCTAACCCTAACCCTAACCCTAACCCTAACCCTAACCCTAACCCTAACCCTAACCCTAACCCTAACCCTAACCCTAACCCTAACCCTAACCCTAACCCTAACCCTAACCCTAACCCTAACCCTAACCCTAACCCTAACCCTAACCCTAACCCTAACCCTAACCCTAACCCTAACCCTAACCCTAACCCTAACCCTAACCCTAACCCTAACCCTAACCCTAACCCTAACCCTAACCCTAACCCTAACCCTAACCCTAACCCTAACCCTAACCCTAACCCTAACCCTAACCCTAACCCTAACCCTAACCCTAACCCTAACCCTAACCCTAACCCTAACCCTAACCCTAACCCTAACCCTAACCCTAACCCTAACCCTAACCCTAACCCTAACCCTAACCCTAACCCTAACCCTAACCCTAACCCTAACCCTAACCCTAACCCTAACCCTAACCCTAACCCTAACCCTAACCCTAACCCTAACCCTAACCCTAACCCTAACCCTAACCCTAACCCTAACCCTAACCCTAACCCTAACCCTAACCCTAACCCTAACCCTAACCCTAACCCTAACCCTAACCCTAACCCTAACCCTAACCCTAACCCTAACCCTAACCCTAACCCTAACCCTAACCCTAACCCTAACCCTAACCCTAACCCTAACCCTAACCCTAACCCTAACCCTAACCCTAACCCTAACCCTAACCCTAACCCTAACCCTAACCCTAACCCTAACCCTAACCCTAACCCTAACCCTAACCCTAACCCTAACCCTAACCCTAACCCTAACCCTAACCCTAACCCTAACCCTAACCCTAACCCTAACCCTAACCCTAACCCTAACCCTAACCCTAACCCTAACCCTAACCCTAACCCTAACCCTAACCCTAACCCTAACCCTAACCCTAACCCTAACCCTAACCCTAACCCTAACCCTAACCCTAACCCTAACCCTAACCCTAACCCTAACCCTAACCCTAACCCTAACCCTAACCCTAACCCTAACCCTAACCCTAACCCTAACCCTAACCCTAACCCTAACCCTAACCCTAACCCTAACCCTAACCCTAACCCTAACCCTAACCCTAACCCTAACCCTAACCCTAACCCTAACCCTAACCCTAACCCTAACCCTAACCCTAACCCTAACCCTAACCCTAACCCTAACCCTAACCCTAACCCTAACCCTAACCCTAACCCTAACCCTAACCCTAACCCTAACCCTAACCCTAACCCTAACCCTAACCCTAACCCTAACCCTAACCCTAACCCTAACCCTAACCCTAACCCTAACCCTAACCCTAACCCTAACCCTAACCCTAACCCTAACCCTAACCCTAACCCTAACCCTAACCCTAACCCTAACCCTAACCCTAACCCTAACCCTAACCCTAACCCTAACCCTAACCCTAACCCTAACCCTAACCCTAACCCTAACCCTAACCCTAACCCTAACCCTAACCCTAACCCTAACCCTAACCCTAACCCTAACCCTAACCCTAACCCTAACCCTAACCCTAACCCTAACCCTAACCCTAACCCTAACCCTAACCCTAACCCTAACCCTAACCCTAACCCTAACCCTAACCCTAACCCTAACCCTAACCCTAACCCTAACCCTAACCCTAACCCTAACCCTAACCCTAACCCTAACCCTAACCCTAACCCTAACCCTAACCCTAACCCTAACCCTAACCCTAACCCTAACCCTAACCCTAACCCTAACCCTAACCCTAACCCTAACCCTAACCCTAACCCTAACCCTAACCCTAACCCTAACCCTAACCCTAACCCTAACCCTAACCCTAACCCTAACCCTAACCCTAACCCTAACCCTAACCCTAACCCTAACCCTAACCCTAACCCTAACCCTAACCCTAACCCTAACCCTAACCCTAACCCTAACCCTAACCCTAACCCTAACCCTAACCCTAACCCTAACCCTAACCCTAACCCTAACCCTAACCCTAACCCTAACCCTAACCCTAACCCTAACCCTAACCCTAACCCTAACCCTAACCCTAACCCTAACCCTAACCCTAACCCTAACCCTAACCCTAACCCTAACCCTAACCCTAACCCTAACCCTAACCCTAACCCTAACCCTAACCCTAACCCTAACCCTAACCCTAACCCTAACCCTAACCCTAACCCTAACCCTAACCCTAACCCTAACCCTAACCCTAACCCTAACCCTAACCCTAACCCTAACCCTAACCCTAACCCTAACCCTAACCCTAACCCTAACCCTAACCCTAACCCTAACCCTAACCCTAACCCTAACCCTAACCCTAACCCTAACCCTAACCCTAACCCTAACCCTAACCCTAACCCTAACCCTAACCCTAACCCTAACCCTAACCCTAACCCTAACCCTAACCCTAACCCTAACCCTAACCCTAACCCTAACCCTAACCCTAACCCTAACCCTAACCCTAACCCTAACCCTAACCCTAACCCTAACCCTAACCCTAACCCTAACCCTAACCCTAACCCTAACCCTAACCCTAACCCTAACCCTAACCCTAACCCTAACCCTAACCCTAACCCTAACCCTAACCCTAACCCTAACCCTAACCCTAACCCTAACCCTAACCCTAACCCTAACCCTAACCCTAACCCTAACCCTAACCCTAACCCTAACCCTAACCCTAACCCTAACCCTAACCCTAACCCTAACCCTAACCCTAACCCTAACCCTAACCCTAACCCTAACCCTAACCCTAACCCTAACCCTAACCCTAACCCTAACCCTAACCCTAACCCTAACCCTAACCCTAACCCTAACCCTAACCCTAACCCTAACCCTAACCCTAACCCTAACCCTAACCCTAACCCTAACCCTAACCCTAACCCTAACCCTAACCCTAACCCTAACCCTAACCCTAACCCTAACCCTAACCCTAACCCTAACCCTAACCCTAACCCTAACCCTAACCCTAACCCTAACCCTAACCCTAACCCTAACCCTAACCCTAACCCTAACCCTAACCCTAACCCTAACCCTAACCCTAACCCTAACCCTAACCCTAACCCTAACCCTAACCCTAACCCTAACCCTAACCCTAACCCTAACCCTAACCCTAACCCTAACCCTAACCCTAACCCTAACCCTAACCCTAACCCTAACCCTAACCCTAACCCTAACCCTAACCCTAACCCTAACCCTAACCCTAACCCTAACCCTAACCCTAACCCTAACCCTAACCCTAACCCTAACCCTAACCCTAACCCTAACCCTAACCCTAACCCTAACCCTAACCCTAACCCTAACCCTAACCCTAACCCTAACCCTAACCCTAACCCTAACCCTAACCCTAACCCTAACCCTAACCCTAACCCTAACCCTAACCCTAACCCTAACCCTAACCCTAACCCTAACCCTAACCCTAACCCTAACCCTAACCCTAACCCTAACCCTAACCCTAACCCTAACCCTAACCCTAACCCTAACCCTAACCCTAACCCTAACCCTAACCCTAACCCTAACCCTAACCCTAACCCTAACCCTAACCCTAACCCTAACCCTAACCCTAACCCTAACCCTAACCCTAACCCTAACCCTAACCCTAACCCTAACCCTAACCCTAACCCTAACCCTAACCCTAACCCTAACCCTAACCCTAACCCTAACCCTAACCCTAACCCTAACCCTAACCCTAACCCTAACCCTAACCCTAACCCTAACCCTAACCCTAACCCTAACCCTAACCCTAACCCTAACCCTAACCCTAACCCTAACCCTAACCCTAACCCTAACCCTAACCCTAACCCTAACCCTAACCCTAACCCTAACCCTAACCCTAACCCTAACCCTAACCCTAACCCTAACCCTAACCCTAACCCTAACCCTAACCCTAACCCTAACCCTAACCCTAACCCTAACCCTAACCCTAACCCTAACCCTAACCCTAACCCTAACCCTAACCCTAACCCTAACCCTAACCCTAACCCTAACCCTAACCCTAACCCTAACCCTAACCCTAACCCTAACCCTAACCCTAACCCTAACCCTAACCCTAACCCTAACCCTAACCCTAACCCTAACCCTAACCCTAACCCTAACCCTAACCCTAACCCTAACCCTAACCCTAACCCTAACCCTAACCCTAACCCTAACCCTAACCCTAACCCTAACCCTAACCCTAACCCTAACCCTAACCCTAACCCTAACCCTAACCCTAACCCTAACCCTAACCCTAACCCTAACCCTAACCCTAACCCTAACCCTAACCCTAACCCTAACCCTAACCCTAACCCTAACCCTAACCCTAACCCTAACCCTAACCCTAACCCTAACCCTAACCCTAACCCTAACCCTAACCCTAACCCTAACCCTAACCCTAACCCTAACCCTAACCCTAACCCTAACCCTAACCCTAACCCTAACCCTAACCCTAACCCTAACCCTAACCCTAACCCTAACCCTAACCCTAACCCTAACCCTAACCCTAACCCTAACCCTAACCCTAACCCTAACCCTAACCCTAACCCTAACCCTAACCCTAACCCTAACCCTAACCCTAACCCTAACCCTAACCCTAACCCTAACCCTAACCCTAACCCTAACCCTAACCCTAACCCTAACCCTAACCCTAACCCTAACCCTAACCCTAACCCTAACCCTAACCCTAACCCTAACCCTAACCCTAACCCTAACCCTAACCCTAACCCTAACCCTAACCCTAACCCTAACCCTAACCCTAACCCTAACCCTAACCCTAACCCTAACCCTAACCCTAACCCTAACCCTAACCCTAACCCTAACCCTAACCCTAACCCTAACCCTAACCCTAACCCTAACCCTAACCCTAACCCTAACCCTAACCCTAACCCTAACCCTAACCCTAACCCTAACCCTAACCCTAACCCTAACCCTAACCCTAACCCTAACCCTAACCCTAACCCTAACCCTAACCCTAACCCTAACCCTAACCCTAACCCTAACCCTAACCCTAACCCTAACCCTAACCCTAACCCTAACCCTAACCCTAACCCTAACCCTAACCCTAACCCTAACCCTAACCCTAACCCTAACCCTAACCCTAACCCTAACCCTAACCCTAACCCTAACCCTAACCCTAACCCTAACCCTAACCCTAACCCTAACCCTAACCCTAACCCTAACCCTAACCCTAACCCTAACCCTAACCCTAACCCTAACCCTAACCCTAACCCTAACCCTAACCCTAACCCTAACCCTAACCCTAACCCTAACCCTAACCCTAACCCTAACCCTAACCCTAACCCTAACCCTAACCCTAACCCTAACCCTAACCCTAACCCTAACCCTAACCCTAACCCTAACCCTAACCCTAACCCTAACCCTAACCCTAACCCTAACCCTAACCCTAACCCTAACCCTAACCCTAACCCTAACCCTAACCCTAACCCTAACCCTAACCCTAACCCTAACCCTAACCCTAACCCTAACCCTAACCCTAACCCTAACCCTAACCCTAACCCTAACCCTAACCCTAACCCTAACCCTAACCCTAACCCTAACCCTAACCCTAACCCTAACCCTAACCCTAACCCTAACCCTAACCCTAACCCTAACCCTAACCCTAACCCTAACCCTAACCCTAACCCTAACCCTAACCCTAACCCTAACCCTAACCCTAACCCTAACCCTAACCCTAACCCTAACCCTAACCCTAACCCTAACCCTAACCCTAACCCTAACCCTAACCCTAACCCTAACCCTAACCCTAACCCTAACCCTAACCCTAACCCTAACCCTAACCCTAACCCTAACCCTAACCCTAACCCTAACCCTAACCCTAACCCTAACCCTAACCCTAACCCTAACCCTAACCCTAACCCTAACCCTAACCCTAACCCTAACCCTAACCCTAACCCTAACCCTAACCCTAACCCTAACCCTAACCCTAACCCTAACCCTAACCCTAACCCTAACCCTAACCCTAACCCTAACCCTAACCCTAACCCTAACCCTAACCCTAACCCTAACCCTAACCCTAACCCTAACCCTAACCCTAACCCTAACCCTAACCCTAACCCTAACCCTAACCCTAACCCTAACCCTAACCCTAACCCTAACCCTAACCCTAACCCTAACCCTAACCCTAACCCTAACCCTAACCCTAACCCTAACCCTAACCCTAACCCTAACCCTAACCCTAACCCTAACCCTAACCCTAACCCTAACCCTAACCCTAACCCTAACCCTAACCCTAACCCTAACCCTAACCCTAACCCTAACCCTAACCCTAACCCTAACCCTAACCCTAACCCTAACCCTAACCCTAACCCTAACCCTAACCCTAACCCTAACCCTAACCCTAACCCTAACCCTAACCCTAACCCTAACCCTAACCCTAACCCTAACCCTAACCCTAACCCTAACCCTAACCCTAACCCTAACCCTAACCCTAACCCTAACCCTAACCCTAACCCTAACCCTAACCCTAACCCTAACCCTAACCCTAACCCTAACCCTAACCCTAACCCTAACCCTAACCCTAACCCTAACCCTAACCCTAACCCTAACCCTAACCCTAACCCTAACCCTAACCCTAACCCTAACCCTAACCCTAACCCTAACCCTAACCCTAACCCTAACCCTAACCCTAACCCTAACCCTAACCCTAACCCTAACCCTAACCCTAACCCTAACCCTAACCCTAACCCTAACCCTAACCCTAACCCTAACCCTAACCCTAACCCTAACCCTAACCCTAACCCTAACCCTAACCCTAACCCTAACCCTAACCCTAACCCTAACCCTAACCCTAACCCTAACCCTAACCCTAACCCTAACCCTAACCCTAACCCTAACCCTAACCCTAACCCTAACCCTAACCCTAACCCTAACCCTAACCCTAACCCTAACCCTAACCCTAACCCTAACCCTAACCCTAACCCTAACCCTAACCCTAACCCTAACCCTAACCCTAACCCTAACCCTAACCCTAACCCTAACCCTAACCCTAACCCTAACCCTAACCCTAACCCTAACCCTAACCCTAACCCTAACCCTAACCCTAACCCTAACCCTAACCCTAACCCTAACCCTAACCCTAACCCTAACCCTAACCCTAACCCTAACCCTAACCCTAACCCTAACCCTAACCCTAACCCTAACCCTAACCCTAACCCTAACCCTAACCCTAACCCTAACCCTAACCCTAACCCTAACCCTAACCCTAACCCTAACCCTAACCCTAACCCTAACCCTAACCCTAACCCTAACCCTAACCCTAACCCTAACCCTAACCCTAACCCTAACCCTAACCCTAACCCTAACCCTAACCCTAACCCTAACCCTAACCCTAACCCTAACCCTAACCCTAACCCTAACCCTAACCCTAACCCTAACCCTAACCCTAACCCTAACCCTAACCCTAACCCTAACCCTAACCCTAACCCTAACCCTAACCCTAACCCTAACCCTAACCCTAACCCTAACCCTAACCCTAACCCTAACCCTAACCCTAACCCTAACCCTAACCCTAACCCTAACCCTAACCCTAACCCTAACCCTAACCCTAACCCTAACCCTAACCCTAACCCTAACCCTAACCCTAACCCTAACCCTAACCCTAACCCTAACCCTAACCCTAACCCTAACCCTAACCCTAACCCTAACCCTAACCCTAACCCTAACCCTAACCCTAACCCTAACCCTAACCCTAACCCTAACCCTAACCCTAACCCTAACCCTAACCCTAACCCTAACCCTAACCCTAACCCTAACCCTAACCCTAACCCTAACCCTAACCCTAACCCTAACCCTAACCCTAACCCTAACCCTAACCCTAACCCTAACCCTAACCCTAACCCTAACCCTAACCCTAACCCTAACCCTAACCCTAACCCTAACCCTAACCCTAACCCTAACCCTAACCCTAACCCTAACCCTAACCCTAACCCTAACCCTAACCCTAACCCTAACCCTAACCCTAACCCTAACCCTAACCCTAACCCTAACCCTAACCCTAACCCTAACCCTAACCCTAACCCTAACCCTAACCCTAACCCTAACCCTAACCCTAACCCTAACCCTAACCCTAACCCTAACCCTAACCCTAACCCTAACCCTAACCCTAACCCTAACCCTAACCCTAACCCTAACCCTAACCCTAACCCTAACCCTAACCCTAACCCTAACCCTAACCCTAACCCTAACCCTAACCCTAACCCTAACCCTAACCCTAACCCTAACCCTAACCCTAACCCTAACCCTAACCCTAACCCTAACCCTAACCCTAACCCTAACCCTAACCCTAACCCTAACCCTAACCCTAACCCTAACCCTAACCCTAACCCTAACCCTAACCCTAACCCTAACCCTAACCCTAACCCTAACCCTAACCCTAACCCTAACCCTAACCCTAACCCTAACCCTAACCCTAACCCTAACCCTAACCCTAACCCTAACCCTAACCCTAACCCTAACCCTAACCCTAACCCTAACCCTAACCCTAACCCTAACCCTAACCCTAACCCTAACCCTAACCCTAACCCTAACCCTAACCCTAACCCTAACCCTAACCCTAACCCTAACCCTAACCCTAACCCTAACCCTAACCCTAACCCTAACCCTAACCCTAACCCTAACCCTAACCCTAACCCTAACCCTAACCCTAACCCTAACCCTAACCCTAACCCTAACCCTAACCCTAACCCTAACCCTAACCCTAACCCTAACCCTAACCCTAACCCTAACCCTAACCCTAACCCTAACCCTAACCCTAACCCTAACCCTAACCCTAACCCTAACCCTAACCCTAACCCTAACCCTAACCCTAACCCTAACCCTAACCCTAACCCTAACCCTAACCCTAACCCTAACCCTAACCCTAACCCTAACCCTAACCCTAACCCTAACCCTAACCCTAACCCTAACCCTAACCCTAACCCTAACCCTAACCCTAACCCTAACCCTAACCCTAACCCTAACCCTAACCCTAACCCTAACCCTAACCCTAACCCTAACCCTAACCCTAACCCTAACCCTAACCCTAACCCTAACCCTAACCCTAACCCTAACCCTAACCCTAACCCTAACCCTAACCCTAACCCTAACCCTAACCCTAACCCTAACCCTAACCCTAACCCTAACCCTAACCCTAACCCTAACCCTAACCCTAACCCTAACCCTAACCCTAACCCTAACCCTAACCCTAACCCTAACCCTAACCCTAACCCTAACCCTAACCCTAACCCTAACCCTAACCCTAACCCTAACCCTAACCCTAACCCTAACCCTAACCCTAACCCTAACCCTAACCCTAACCCTAACCCTAACCCTAACCCTAACCCTAACCCTAACCCTAACCCTAACCCTAACCCTAACCCTAACCCTAACCCTAACCCTAACCCTAACCCTAACCCTAACCCTAACCCTAACCCTAACCCTAACCCTAACCCTAACCCTAACCCTAACCCTAACCCTAACCCTAACCCTAACCCTAACCCTAACCCTAACCCTAACCCTAACCCTAACCCTAACCCTAACCCTAACCCTAACCCTAACCCTAACCCTAACCCTAACCCTAACCCTAACCCTAACCCTAACCCTAACCCTAACCCTAACCCTAACCCTAACCCTAACCCTAACCCTAACCCTAACCCTAACCCTAACCCTAACCCTAACCCTAACCCTAACCCTAACCCTAACCCTAACCCTAACCCTAACCCTAACCCTAACCCTAACCCTAACCCTAACCCTAACCCTAACCCTAACCCTAACCCTAACCCTAACCCTAACCCTAACCCTAACCCTAACCCTAACCCTAACCCTAACCCTAACCCTAACCCTAACCCTAACCCTAACCCTAACCCTAACCCTAACCCTAACCCTAACCCTAACCCTAACCCTAACCCTAACCCTAACCCTAACCCTAACCCTAACCCTAACCCTAACCCTAACCCTAACCCTAACCCTAACCCTAACCCTAACCCTAACCCTAACCCTAACCCTAACCCTAACCCTAACCCTAACCCTAACCCTAACCCTAACCCTAACCCTAACCCTAACCCTAACCCTAACCCTAACCCTAACCCTAACCCTAACCCTAACCCTAACCCTAACCCTAACCCTAACCCTAACCCTAACCCTAACCCTAACCCTAACCCTAACCCTAACCCTAACCCTAACCCTAACCCTAACCCTAACCCTAACCCTAACCCTAACCCTAACCCTAACCCTAACCCTAACCCTAACCCTAACCCTAACCCTAACCCTAACCCTAACCCTAACCCTAACCCTAACCCTAACCCTAACCCTAACCCTAACCCTAACCCTAACCCTAACCCTAACCCTAACCCTAACCCTAACCCTAACCCTAACCCTAACCCTAACCCTAACCCTAACCCTAACCCTAACCCTAACCCTAACCCTAACCCTAACCCTAACCCTAACCCTAACCCTAACCCTAACCCTAACCCTAACCCTAACCCTAACCCTAACCCTAACCCTAACCCTAACCCTAACCCTAACCCTAACCCTAACCCTAACCCTAACCCTAACCCTAACCCTAACCCTAACCCTAACCCTAACCCTAACCCTAACCCTAACCCTAACCCTAACCCTAACCCTAACCCTAACCCTAACCCTAACCCTAACCCTAACCCTAACCCTAACCCTAACCCTAACCCTAACCCTAACCCTAACCCTAACCCTAACCCTAACCCTAACCCTAACCCTAACCCTAACCCTAACCCTAACCCTAACCCTAACCCTAACCCTAACCCTAACCCTAACCCTAACCCTAACCCTAACCCTAACCCTAACCCTAACCCTAACCCTAACCCTAACCCTAACCCTAACCCTAACCCTAACCCTAACCCTAACCCTAACCCTAACCCTAACCCTAACCCTAACCCTAACCCTAACCCTAACCCTAACCCTAACCCTAACCCTAACCCTAACCCTAACCCTAACCCTAACCCTAACCCTAACCCTAACCCTAACCCTAACCCTAACCCTAACCCTAACCCTAACCCTAACCCTAACCCTAACCCTAACCCTAACCCTAACCCTAACCCTAACCCTAACCCTAACCCTAACCCTAACCCTAACCCTAACCCTAACCCTAACCCTAACCCTAACCCTAACCCTAACCCGAACCCTAACCCTAACCCTAACCCTAACCCTAACCCTAACCCTAACCCTAACCCTAACCCTAACCCTAACCCTAACCCTAACCCTAACCCTAACCCTAACCCTAACCCTAACCCTAACCCTAACCCTAACCCTAACCCTAACCCTAACCCTAACCCTAACCCTAACCCTAACCCTAACCCTAACCCTAACCCTAACCCTAACCCTAACCCTAACCCTAACCCTAACCCTAACCCTAACCCTAACCCTAACCCTAACCCTAACCCTAACCCTAACCCTAACCCTAACCCTAACCCTAACCCTAACCCTAACCCTAACCCTAACCCTAACCCTAACCCTAACCCTAACCCTAACCCTAACCCTAACCCTAACCCTAACCCTAACCCTAACCCTAACCCTAACCCTAACCCTAACCCTAACCCTAACCCTAACCCTAACCCTAACCCTAACCCTAACCCTAACCCTAACCCTAACCCTAACCCTAACCCTAACCCTAACCCTAACCCTAACCCTAACCCTAACCCTAACCCTAACCCTAACCCTAACCCTAACCCTAACCCTAACCCTAACCCTAACCCTAACCCTAACCCTAACCCTAACCCTAACCCTAACCCTAACCCTAACCCTAACCCTAACCCTAACCCTAACCCTAACCCTAACCCTAACCCTAACCCTAACCCTAACCCTAACCCTAACCCTAACCCTAACCCTAACCCTAACCCTAACCCTAACCCTAACCCTAACCCTAACCCTAACCCTAACCCTAACCCTAACCCTAACCCTAACCCTAACCCTAACCCTAACCCTAACCCTAACCCTAACCCTAACCCTAACCCTAACCCTAACCCTAACCCTAACCCTAACCCTAACCCTAACCCTAACCCTAACCCTAACCCTAACCCTAACCCTAACCCTAACCCTAACCCTAACCCTAACCCTAACCCTAACCCTAACCCTAACCCTAACCCTAACCCTAACCCTAACCCTAACCCTAACCCTAACCCTAACCCTAACCCTAACCCTAACCCTAACCCTAACCCTAACCCTAACCCTAACCCTAACCCTAACCCTAACCCTAACCCTAACCCTAACCCTAACCCTAACCCTAACCCTAACCCTAACCCTAACCCTAACCCTAACCCTAACCCTAACCCTAACCCTAACCCTAACCCTAACCCTAACCCTAACCCTAACCCTAACCCTAACCCTAACCCTAACCCTAACCCTAACCCTAACCCTAACCCTAACCCTAACCCTAACCCTAACCCTAACCCTAACCCTAACCCTAACCCTAACCCTAACCCTAACCCTAACCCTAACCCTAACCCTAACCCTAACCCTAACCCTAACCCTAACCCTAACCCTAACCCTAACCCTAACCCTAACCCTAACCCTAACCCTAACCCTAACCCTAACCCTAACCCTAACCCTAACCCTAACCCTAACCCTAACCCTAACCCTAACCCTAACCCTAACCCTAACCCTAACCCTAACCCTAACCCTAACCCTAACCCTAACCCTAACCCTAACCCTAACCCTAACCCTAACCCTAACCCTAACCCTAACCCTAACCCTAACCCTAACCCTAACCCTAACCCTAACCCTAACCCTAACCCTAACCCTAACCCTAACCCTAACCC
>JAUMJM010000380.1:0-21937 GCA_033558235.1 Neomorphus geoffroyi
AGGGACTTGGGAGGGGACTGGGGACATGGGAGGGGATTGGGGACTTGGGAGGGGACTGGGGACATGGGAGGGGCAGGGACTTGGGAGGGGCAGGGACTTGGGAGGGGACTGGGGACATGGGAGGGGCAGGGACTGGGGAGGGGACTGGGGTCTTGGGAGGGGCAGGGACTGGGGAGGGGACTGGGGTCTTGGGAGGGACAGGGATTAGGGAGAGGACTGGGGACATGGGAGGGGCAGGGACTTGGGTGGGGAGTGGGGACATGGGAGGGGCAGGGACTTGGAAGGGGCAGGGACTGGGGAGGGGACTGGGGACATGGGAGGTGCAGGGACTTGGAAGGGGACTGGGGAAATGGGAGGGGCAGGGACTGGGGAGGGGACTGGGGTCTTGGGAGGGGCAGGGACTGGGGAGGGGACTGGGGACATGGGAGGGGATTGGGGACTTGGGAGGGGATTGGGGACATGGGAGGGGCAGGGACTTGGGAGTGGCAGGGACTGGGGAGGGGACTGGGGACATGGGAGGGGCAGGGACTTGGGAGGGGACTGGGGACATGGGAGGGGCAGGGACTTGGGAGGGGCAGGGAGTGGGGAGGGGACTGGGGACATGGGAGGGGATTGGGGACTTGGGAGGGGACTGGGGACATGGGAGGGGCAGGGACTTGGGAGTGGCAGGGACTGGGGAGGGGACTGGGGACATGGGAGGGGATTGGGGACTTGGGAGGGGACTGGGGACATGGGAGGGGCAGGGACTTGGGAGTGGCAGGGACTGGGGAGGGGACTGGGGACATGGGAGGGGCAGGGACTTGGGAGGGGCAGGGACTTGGGTGGGGACTGGGGACATGGGAGGGGCAGGGACTTGGGAGGGGACTGGGGACATGGGAGGGGCAGGGACTTGGGAGTGGCAGGGACTGGGGAGGGGACTGGGGACATGGGAGGGGATTGGGGACTTGGGAGGGGACTGGGGACATGGGAGGGGCAGGGACTTGGGAGGGGACTGGGGACATGGGAGGGGCAGGGACTTGGGAAGGGCAGGGACTGGGGAGGGGAATGGGGACATGGGAGGGGACTGGGGACATGGGAGGGGCAGGGACTTGGGAGTGGCAGGGACTGGGGAGGGGACTGGGGACATGGGAGGGGCAGGGACTTGGGAGGGGCAGGGACTTGGGAGGGGACTGGGGACATGGGAGGGGCAGGGACTTGGGTGGGGACTGGGGACATGGGAGGGGCAGGGACTTGGGAGGGGCAGGGACTGGGGAGGGGACTGGGGACATGGGAGGGGCAGGGACTTGGGAGGGGAGTGGGGACATGGGAGGGGATTGGGGACTTGGGAGGGGACTGGGGACATGGGAGGGGCAGGGACTTGGGAGTGGCAGGGACTGGGGAGGGGACTGGGGACATGGGAGGGGATTGGGGACTTGGGAGGGGACTAGGGGCATGGGAGGGGATTGGGGACTGGGGAGGGGACTGGGGACATGGGAGGGGCAGGGACTTGGGAGGGGACTGGGGAAATGGGAGAGGCAGGGACTTGGGAGTGGCAGGGACTGGGGAGGGGACTGGGGACATGGGAGGGGATTGGGAACTTGGGAGGGGAGTGGGGACATGGGAGGCGCAGGAACTTGGGAGGGGCAGGGACTTGGGAGGGGACTGGGGACATGGGAGGGGATTGGGGACTTGGGAGGGGACTGGGGACATGGGAGGGGCAGGGACTTGGGAGTGGCAGGGACTGGGGAGGGGACTGGGGACATGGGAGGGGCAGGGACTTGGGAGGGGCAGGGACTTGGGAGGGGACTGGGGACATGGGAGGGTATTGGGGACTTGGGAGGGGACTGGGGACATGGGAGGGGCAGGGACTTGGGAGTGGCAGGGACTGGGGAGGGGAATGGGGACATGGGAGGGGCAGGGACTTGGGAGGGGACTGGGGACATGGGAGGGGATTGGGGACTTGGGAGGGGACTGGGGACATGGGAGGGGCAGGGACTTGGGAGGGGCAGGGACTTGGGAGGGGAATGGGGACATGGGAGGGGATTGGGGACTTGGGAGGGGACTGGGGACATGGGAGGGGCAGGGACTTGGGAAGGGCAGGGACTGGGGAGGGGACTGGGGACATGGGAGGGGATTGGGGACTTGGGAGGGGACTGGGGACATGGGAGGGGCAGGGACTTGGGAAGGGCAGGGACTGGGGAGGGGAATGGGGACATGGGAGGGGCAGGGACTTGGGAGGGGACTGGGGACATGGGAGGGGCAGGGACTTGGGAAGGGCAGGGACTTGGGAGGGGACTGGGGACATGGGAGGGGCAGGGACTTGGGAGGGGACTGGGGACATGGGAGGTGCAGGGACTTGGAAGGGGACTGGGGACATGGGAGGGGCAGGGACTTGGGAGGGGCAGGGACTGGGTAGGGGAATGGGGACATGGGAGGGGCAGGGACTTGGAAGGGGACTGGGGACATGGGAGGGGCAGGGACTTGGGAGGGGCAGGGACTTGGGAGGGGACTGGGGACATGGGAGGGGCAGGGACTTGGGAGTGGAAGGGACTGGGGAGGGGACTGGAGACATGGGAGGGGATTGGGGACTTGGGAGGGGACTGGGGACATGGGAGGGGCAGGGACTTGGGAATGGCAGGGACTGGGGAGGGGACTGGGGACATGGGAGGAGATTGGGGACTTGGGAGGGGACTGGGGACATGGGAGGGGCAGGGACTTGGGAGGGGACTGGGGACATGGGAGGGGCAGGGACTTGGGAGGGGCAGGGACTTGGGAGGGGACTGGGGACATGGGAGGGGCAGGGACTTGGGTGGGGACTGGGGACATGGGAAGGGCAGGGACTTGGGAGGGGACTGGGGACATGGGAGGGGCAGGGACTTGGGAGGGGACTGGGGAAATGGGAGGGGCAGGGACTTGGGAGGGGACTGGGGAAATGGGAGGGGATTGGGGACTTGGGAGGGAAATGGGGACATGGGAGGGGCAGGGACTTGGGAGGGGACTGGGGACATGGGAGGGGCAGGGACTTGGGAGTGGCAGGGACTGGGGAGGGGACTGGGGACATGGGAGGGGCAGGGACTTGGGAGGGGAGTGGGGACATGGGAGGGGCAGGGACTGGGGAGGGGAGTGGGGACATGGGAGGCGCAGGAACTTGGGAGGGGCAGGGACTGGGGAGGGGACTGGGGACATGGGAGGGGCAGGGACTTGGGAGTGGCAGGGACTGGGGAGGGGACTGGGGACATGGGAGGGGATTGGGGACTTGGGAGGGGACTGGGGACATGGGAGGGGCAGGGACTTGGAAGTGGCAGGGACTGGGGAGGGGACTGGGGACATGGGAGGGGCAGGGACTTGGGAGGGGAGTGGGGACATGGGAGGGGCAGGGACTGGGGAGGGGAGTGGGGACATGGGAGGCGCAGGAACTTGGGAGGGGCAGGGACTGGGGAGGGGACTGGGGACATGGGAGGGGCAGGGACTTGGGAGTGGCAGGGACTGGGGAGGGGACTGGGGACATGGGAGGGGATTGGGGACTTGGGAGGGGACTGGGGACATGGGAGGGGCAGGGACTTGGAAGTGGCAGGGACTGGGGAGGGGACTGGGGACATGGGAGGGGATTGGGGACTTGGGAGGGGACTGGGGACATGGGAGGGGCAGGGACTTGGAAGTGGCAGGGACTGGAGAGGGGACTGGGGACATGGGAGGGGATTGGGGACTTGGGAGGGGACTGGGGACATGGGAGGGGCAGGGACTTGGGAGGGGCAGGGACTGGGGAGGGGACTGGTAACATGGGAGGGGCAGGGTCTTGGGAGTGGCAGGGACTGGGGAGGGGACTGGGGACATGGGAGGGGATTGGGGACTTGGGAGGGGACTGGGGACATGGGAGGGGCAGGGACTTGGGAGGGGACTGGGGACATGGGAGGGGCAGGGACTTGGGAAGGGCAGGGACTTGGGAGGGGACTGGGGACATGGGAGGGGCAGGGACTTGGGAGGGGACTGGGGACATGGGAGGTGCAGGGACTTGGAAGGGGACTGGGGACATGGGAGGGGCAGGGACTTGGGAGGGGACTGGGGACATGGGAGGGGCAGGGACTTGGGAGGGGCAGGGACTGGGTAGGGGAATGGGGACAAGGGAGGGGCAGGGACTTGGGAGGGGATTGGGGACATGGGAGGGGCAGGGTCTCGGGAGTGGCAGGGACTGGGGGGGGGGGACTGGGGACATGGGAGGTGATTGGGGACTTGGGAGGGGACTGGGGACATGGGAGGGGCAGGGACTTGGGAGTGGCAGGGACTGGGGAGGGGACTGGGGACATGGGAGGGGATTGGGGACTTGGGAGGGGACTGGGGACATGGGAGGGGCAGGGACTTGGGAGTGGCAGGGACTGGGGAGGGGACTGGGGACATGGGAGGGGATTGGGGACTTGGGAGGGGACTGGGGACATGGGAGGGGACTGGGGACATGGGAGGGGCAGGGACTTGGGAGGGGCAGGGACTTGGGAGGGGACTGGGGACATGGGAAGGGCAGGGACTTGGGAGGGGACTGGGGACATGGGAGGGGCAGGGACTTGGGAGGGGACTGGGGAAATGGGAGGGGCAGGGACTGGGGAGGGGACTGGGGACATGGGAGGGGATTGGGGAATTGGGAGGGGACTGGGGACATGGGAGGGGCAGGGACTTGGGAGGGGCAGGGACTTGGGAGGGGACTGGGGACATGGGAGGGGCAGGGACTTGGGAGGGGCAGGGACTTGGGAGGGGACTGGGGACATGGGAGGGGCAGGGACTTGGGTGGGGACTGGGGACATGGGAGGGGCAGGGACTTGGGAGGGGACTGGGGACATGGGAGGGGCAGGGACTTGGGAGTGGCAGGGACTGGGGAGGGGACTGGGGACATGGGAGGGGCAGGGACTTGGGAGGGGCAGGGACTTGGGAGGGGACTGGGGACATGGGAGGGGCAGGGACTTGGGAGTGGCAGGGACTGGGGAGGGGACTGGGGTCTTGGGAGGGGCAGGGACTGGGGAGGGGACTGGGGACATGGGAGGGTATTGGGGACTTGGGAGGGGATTGGGGACATGGGAGGGACAGGGACTTGGGAGTGGCAGGGACTGGGGAGGGGACTGGGGACATGGGAGGGGATTGGGAACTTGGGAGGGGACGGGGGACATGGGAGGGGCAGGGACTTGGGAGGGGACTGGGGACATGGGAGGGGATTGGGGACTTGGGAGGGGACTGGGGACATGGGAGGGGCAGGGACTTGGGAGTGGCAGGGACTGGGGAGGGGACTGGGGACATGGGAGGGGATTGGGGACTTGGGAGGGGCAGGGACTTGGGAAGGGCAGGGACTGGGGAGGGAAATGGGGACATGGGAGGGGCAGGGACTTGGGAGGGGACTGGGGACATAGGAGGGGCAGGGTCTTATGAGTGGCAGGGACTGGGGAGGGGACTGGGGACATGGGAGGGGCAGGGACTTGGGAGGGGACTGGGGAAATGGGAGGGGCAGGGTCTTGGGAGGGGCAGGGACTGGGGAGGGGAATGGGGACATGGGAGGGGCAGGGACTTGGGAGGGGACTGGGGAAATGGGAGGGGCAGGGTCTTGGGAGGGGCAGGGACTGGGGAGGGGAATGGGGACATGGGAGGGGCTGGGACTTGGGAGGGGACTGGGGACATGGGAGGGGATTGGGGACTTGGGAGGGGACTGGGGACTTGGGAGGGGCAGGGACTTGGGAGGGGACTGGGGACATGGGAGGGGCAGGGACTTGGGAGGGGCAGGGACTGGGGAGGGGACTTGGGTCTTGGGAGGGGCAGGGACTGGAGAGGGGACTGGGGTCTTGGGAGGGACAGGGACTTGGGAGGGGACTGGGGACATGGGAAGGGCAGGGACTGGGGAGGGGACTGGGGACATGGGAGGGGATTGGGGACTTGGGAGTGGACTGGGGACATGGGAGGGGCAGGGACTTGGGAGGGGCAGGGACTGGGGAGGGGACTGGGGACATGGGAGGGGCAGGGACTTGGGAGGGGCAGGGACTGGGGAGGGGACTGGGGACATGGGAGGGGCAGGGACTGGGGAGGGGACTGGGGACATGGGAGGGGATTGGGGACTTGGGAGGGGACTGGGGACATGGGAGGGGCAGGGACTGGGGAGGGGAATGGGGACATGGGAGGGGCAGGGACTTGGGAGGGGACTGGGGACATGGGAGGGGCAGGGACTTGGGAGTGGCAGGGACTGGGGAGGGGACTGGGGACATGGGAGGGGATTGGGGACTTGGGAGAGGACCGGGGACATGGGAGGGGCAGGGACTTGGGAGTGGCAGGGACTGGGGAGGGGACTGGGGACATGGGAGGGGCAGGGACTTGGGAGGGGCAGGGAGTTGGGAGGGGACTGGGGACATGGGAGGGGCAGGGACTTGGGTGGGGACTGGGGACATGGGAGGGGCAGGGACTGGGGAGGGGACTGGGGTCTTGGGAGGGGCAGGGACTGGGGAGGGGACTGGGGAAATGGGAGGGGCAGGGACTGGGGAGGGGACTGGGGTCTTGGGAGGGGCAGGGACTGGGGAGGGGACTGGGGACATGGGAGGGGCAGGAACTTGGGAGTGGCAGGGACTGGGGAGGGGACTGGGGACATGGGAGGGGCAGGGACTTGGGAGGGGCAGGGACTGGGGAGGGGACTGGGGACATGGGAGGGTCAGGGACTTGGGTGGGGACTGGGGACATGGGAGGGGCAGGGACTGGGGAGGGGACTGGGGTCTTGGGAGGGGCAGGGACTGGGGAGGGGACTGGGGACATGGGAGGGGCAGGGTCTTGGGAGTGGCAGGGACTGGGGACATGGGAGGGGCAGGGACTTGGGAGGGGCAGGGAGTTGGGAGGGGACTGGGGACATGGGAGGGGCAGGGACTTGGGTGGGGACTGGGGACATGGGAGGGGCAGGGACTGGGGAGGGGACTGGGAACATGGGAGGGGATTGGGGACTTGGGAGGGGACTGGGGACATGGGAAGGGAAGGGACTTGGGAGTGGCAGGGACTGGGGAGGGGACTGGGGACATGGGAGGGGATTGGGGACTTGGGAGGGGACTGGGGAAATGGGAGGGGCAGGGACTGGGGAGGGGACTGGGGATATGGGAGGGGCAGGGACTTGGGAGGGGACTGGGGACATGGGAGGGGCAGGGACTTGGGAGGGGACTGGGGAAATGGGAGGGGCAGGGACTTGGGAGGGGACTGGTAACATGGGAGGGGCAGGGTCTTGGGAGTGGCAGGGACTGGGGAGGGGACTGGGGACATGGGAGGGGATTGGGGACTTGGGAGGGGACTGGGGACATGGGAGGGGCAGGGACTTGGGAAGGGCAGGGACTGGGGAGGGGAATGGGGACATGGGAGGGGCAGGGACTTGGGAGGGGACTGGGGACATGGGAGGGGATTGGGGACTTGGGAGGGGACTGGGGACATGGGATGGGCAGGGACTTGGGAGTGGCAGGGACTGGGGAGGGGACTGGGGACATGGGAGGGGCAGGGACTTGGGAGGGGCAGGGACTTGGGAGGGGACTGGGGAAATGGGAGGGGCAGGGACTGGGGAGGGGACTGGGGTCTTGGGAGGGGCAGGGACTGGGGAGGGGACTGGGGACATGGGAGGGGATTGGGGACTTGGGAGTGGACTGGGGACATGGGAGGGGCAGGGACTTGGGAGTGGCAGGGACTGGGGAGGGGACTGGGGACTTGGGAGGGGATTGGGGACTTGGGAGAGGACCGGGGACATGGGAGGGGCAGGGACTTGGGAGTGGCAGGGACTGGGGAGGGGACTGGGGACATGGGAGGGGATTGGGGACTTGGGAGGGGACTGGGGACATGGGAGGGGCAGGGACTTGGGAGGGGAGTGGGGACATGGGAGGGGCAGGGACTTGGGAGGGGCAGGGACTTGGGAGGGGACTGGGGACATGGGAGGGGCAGGGACTTGGGAGTGGCAGGGACTGGGGAGGGGACTGGGGACATGGGAGGGGCAGGGTCTTGGGAGTGGCAGGGACTGGGGAGGGGACTGGGGACATGGGAGGGGATTGGGGACTTGGGAGGGGAATGGGGACATAGGAGGGGCAGGGACTTGGGAGTGGAAGGGACTGGGGAGGGGACTGGGGACATGGGAGGAGATTGGGGACTTGGGAGGGGACTGGGGACATGGGAGGGGCAGGGACTTGGGAGTGGGCGGCACTGGGGAGGGGACTGGGGACATGGGAGGGGCAGGGACTTGGGATGGGCAGGGACTGGGGAGGGGACTGGGGACATGGGAGGTGCAGGGACTTGGGAGGGGACTGGGGACATGGGAGGTGCAGGGACTTGGAAGGGGACTGGGGAAATGGGAGGGGCAGGGACTGGGGAGGGGACTGGGGTCTTGGGAGGGACAGGGATTGGGGAGGGGACTGGGGACATGGGAGGGGCAGGGACTTGGGAAGGGCAGGGACTGGGGAGGGGAATGGGGACATGGGAGGTGCAGGGACTTGGGAGGGGACTGGGGACATGGGAGGGGCAGGGACTTGGGAGTGGCAGGGACTGGGGAGGGGACTGGGGACATGGGAGGGGCAGGGACTTGGGAGGGGCAGGGACTTGGGAGGGGACTTGGGAAATGGGAGGGGCAGGGACTTGGGAGGGGCAGGGACTGGGGAGGGGAATGGGGACATGGGAGGGGCAGGGACTTGGGAGGGGACTGGGGACATGGGAGGGGATTGGGACTTGGGAGTGGCAGGGACTGGGGAGGGGACAGGGGACATGGGAGGGGCAGGGACTTGGGAGGGGCAGGGACTTGGGAGGCGACTGGGGACATGGGAGGGGCAGGGACTTGGGTGGGGACTGGGGACATGGGAGGGGCAGGGACTTAGGAGTGGCAGGGATTGGGGAGGGGACTGGGGACATGGGAGGGGCAGGGACTTGGGAGTGGCAGGGACTGGGGAGGGGACTGGGGACATGGGAGGGGATTGGGGACTTGGGAGAGGACCGGGGACATGGGAGGGGCAGGGACTTGGGAGTGGCAGGGACTGGGGAGGGGAATGGGGACATGGGAGGGGATTGGGGACTTGGGAGGGGACTGGGGACATGGGAGGGGAAGGGACTTGGGTGGGGACTGGGGACATGGGAGGGGCAGGGACTTGGGAGTGGCAGGGATTGGGGAGGGGACTGGGGACATGGGAGGGGCAGGGACTTGGGAGTGGCAGGGACTGGGGAGGGGGACTGGGGACATGGGAGGGGATTGGGGACTTGGGAGGGGACTGGGGACATGGGTGGAGACTGGGGACATGGGAGGGGCAGGGACTGGGGAGGGGAATGGGGACATGGGAGGGTCAGGGACTGGGGAGGGGACTGGGGACATGAGAGGGGATTGGGGACTTGGGAGGGGACTGGGGACATGGGAGGGGCAGGGACTTGGGAGGGGCAGGGACTGGGGAGGGGACTGGGGACATGGGAGGGTCAGGGACTTGGGAGGGGACTGGGGACATGGGAGGGGCAGGGACTTGGGAGTGGCAGGGACTGGGGAGGGGACTGGGGACATGGGAGGGGCAGGGACTTGGGAGGGGCAGGGACTGGGGAGGGGACTGGGGACATGGGAGGGGCAGGGACTTGGGAGGGGACTGGGGACATGGGAGGGGCAGGGACTTGGGAGGGGACTGGTAACATGGGAGGGGCAGGGTCTTGGGAGTGGCAGGGACTGGGGAGGGGACTGGGGACATGGGAGGGGCAGGGACTTGGGAAGGGCAGGGACTGGGGAGGGGAATGGGGACATGGGAGGGGCAGGGACTAGGGAAGGGACTGGGGACATGGGAGGGGATTGGGACTTGGGATGGGCAGGGACTGGGGAGGGGACTGGGGACATGGGAGGGGCAGGGACTTGGGAGGGGACTGGGGACATGGGAGGGGATTGGGACTTGGGAGTGGCAGGGACTGGGGAGGGGACAGGGGACATGGGAGGGGCAGGGACTTGGGAGGGGCAGGGACTTGGGAGGGGACTGGGGACATGGGAGGGGCAGGGACTTGGGTGGGGACTGGGGACATGGGAGGGGCAGGGACTAGGGAGGGGACTGGGGACATGGGAGGGGCAGGGACTTGGGAGGGGCAGGGACTGGGGAGGGGACTGGGGACATGGGAGGTGCAGGGACTTGGAAGGGGACTGGGAAATGGGAGGGGCAGGGACTTGGGAGGGGACTGGGGTCTTGGGAGGGACAGGGACTGGGGAGGGGACTGGGGACATGGGAGGGGATTGGGGACTTGGGAGTGGACTGGGGACATGGGAGGGGCAGGGACTTGGGAGTGGCAGGGATTGGGGAGGGGACTGGGGACATGGGAGGGGCAGGGACTTGGGAGTGGCAGGGACTGGGGAGGGGACTGGGGACATGGGAGGGGATTGGGGACTTGGGAGAGGACCGGGGACATGGGAGGGGCAGGGACTTGGGAGTGGCAGGGACTGGGGAGGGGACTGGGGACATGGGAGGGTATTGGGGACTTGGGAGGGGACTGGGGACATGGGAGGGGCAGGGACTTGGGAGTGGCAGGGACTGGGGAGGGGACTGGGGACATGGGAGGGGCAGGGACTTGGGAGGTGTAGGGACTTGGGAGGGGACTGGGGACATGGGAGGGGATTGGGGACTTGGGAGGGGACTGGGGACATGGGAGGGGCAGGGACTTGGGAGTGGCAGGGACTGGGGAGGGGACTGGGGACATGGGAGGGGATTGGGGACTTGGGAGGGGACTGGGGACATGGGAGGGGCAGGGACTTGGGTGGGGACTGGGGACATGGGAGGGGCAGGGACTTGGGAGTGGCAGGGACTGGGGAGGGGACTGGGGACATGGGAGGGGATTGGGGACTTGGGAGGGGCAGGGACTGGGGAGGGGACTGGGGACATGGGAGGGGATTGGGGACTTGGGAGGGGACTGGGGACATGGGAGGGGCAGGGACTTGGGAGTGGCAGGGACTGGGGAGGGGACTGGAGACATGGGAGGGGATTGGGGACTTGGGAGGGGACTGGGGACATGGGAGGGGCAGGGACTTGGGAGTGGCAGGGACTGGGGAGGGGACTGGGGACATGGGAGGGGCAGGGACTTGGGAGGGGACTGGGGACATGGGAGGGGCAGGGACTTGGGAGGGGACTGGGGACATGGGAGGGGCAGGGACTTGGGAGGGGACTGGGGACATTAGGAGGGGCAGGGACTTGGGAGTGGCAGGGACTTGGGAGGGGACTGGGGACATGGGAGGGGACTGGGAACATGGGAGGGGCAGGGACTTGGGAGGGGACTGGGGAAATGGGAGGGACAGGGACTTGGGAGGGGACTGGGGACATGGGAGGGGCAGGGACTTGGGAGGGGACTGGGGAAATGGGAGGGACAGGGACTTGGGAGGGGACTGGGGACATGGGAGGGGAAGGGACTTGGGAGTGGCAGGGACTGGGGAGGGGACTGGGGACATGGGAGGGGATTGGGGACTTGGGAGGGGACTGGGGACATGGGAGGGGCAGGGACTTGGGAGTGCCAGGGACTGGGGAGGGGACTGGGGACATGGGAGGGGATTGGGGACTTGGGAGGGGACTGGGGACATGGGAGGGGCAGGGACTTGGGAGTGGCAGGGACTGGGGAGGGGACTGGGGACATGGGAGGGGCAGGGACTTGGGAGGGGCAGGGACTTCGGAGGGGACTGGGGACATGGGAGGGGCAGGGACTTGGGAGGGGCAGGGACTGGGGAGGGGACTGGGGACATGGGAGGTGCAGGGACTTGGAAGGGGACAGGGGAAATGGGAGGGGCAGGGACTGGGGAGGGGACTGGGGTCTTGGGAGGGGCAGGGACTTGGGAGGGGACTGGGGACATGGGAGGGGCAGGGACTTGGGAGTGGCAGGGACTGGGGAGGGGACTGGGGACATGGGAGGGGATTGGGGATTGGGAGGGGGACTGGGGACATGGGAGGGGCAGGGACTTGGGAGTGGCAGGGACTGGGGAGGGGACTGGGGACATGGGAGGGGATTGGGGACTTGGGAGGGGACTGGGGACATGAGAGGGGCAGGGACTTGGGAGTGGCAGGGACTGGGGAGGGGACTGGGGACATGGGAGGGGATTGGGGACTTGGGAGGGGACTGGGGACATGGGAGGGGCAGGGACTTGGGAATGGCAGGGACTGGGGAGGGGACTGGGGACATGGGAGGGGATTGGGGACTTGGGAGGGGACTGGGGACATGGGAGGGGCAGGGACTTGGGAGTGGCAGGGACTGGGGAGGGGACTGGGGACATGGGAGGGGCAGGGACTTGGGAGGGGCAGGGACTTGGGAGGGGACTGGGGACATGGGAGGGTCAGGGACTTGGGAGGGGACTGGGACATGGGAGGGGCAGGGACTTGGGAGTGGCAGGGACTGGGGAGGGGACTGGGGACATGGGAGGGGCAGGGACTTGGGAGTGGCAGGGACTGGGGAGGGGACTGGGGACATGGGAGGGGATTGGGGACTTGGGAGGGGACTGGGGACATGGGAGGGGCAGGGACTTGGGAGTGGCAGGGACTGGGGAGGGGACTGGGGACATGGGAGGGGCAGGGACTTGGGAGGGGCAGGGACTTGGGAGGGGACTGGGGACATGGGAGGGGCAGGGACTTGGGTGGGGACTGGGGACATGGGAGGGGCAGGGACTAGGGAGGGGACTGGGGACATGGGAGGGGCAGGGACTTGGGAGGGGACTGGGGACATGGGGAGGGGCAGGGACTTGGGAGGGGACTGGGGACATGGGAGGGGCAGGGACTTGGGTGGGGAGTGGGGACATGGGAGGGGCAGGGACTTGGGAGGGGACTGGGGACATGGGAGGGGCAGGGACTGGGGAGGGGACTGGGGACATGGGAGGGGCAGGGACTTGGGAGGGGACTGGGGACATGGGAGGGGCAGGGACTTGGGAGTGGCAGGGACTGGGGAGGGGACTGGGGACATGGGAGGGGATTGGGGACTTGGGAGGGGACTGGGGACATGGGAGGGGCAGGGACTTGGGAGTGGCAGGGACTGGGGAGGGGACTGGGGACATGGGAGGGGCAGGGACTTGGGAGGGGCAGGGACTTGGGAGGGGACTGGGGACATGGGAGGGGCAGGGACTTGGGAGGGGCAGGGACTTGGGAGGGGACTGGGGACATGGGAGGGGATTGGGGACTTGGGAGGGGACTGGGGACATGGGAGGGGCAGGGACTTGGGTGGGGACTGGGGACATGGGAGGGGCAGGGACTTGGGAGGGGACTGGGGACATGGGAGGGGCAGGGACTTGGGAGTGGCAGGGACTGGGGAGGGGACTGGGGACATGGGAGGGGCAGGGACTTGGGAGGGGACTGGGGACATGGGAGGGGCAGGGACTTGGGAGTGGCAGGGACTGGGGAGGGGACTGGGGACATGGGAGGGGCAGGGACTTGGAAGTGGCAGGGACTGGGGAGGGGACTGGGGACATGGGAGGGGATTGGGGACTTGGGAGGGGACTGGGGACATGGGAGGGGCAGGGACTTGGGAGTGGCAGGGACTGGGGAGGGGACTGGGGACATGGGAGGGGCAGGGACTTGGGAGGGGCAGGGACTGGGGAGGGGACTGGGGGACATGGGAGGGTCAGGGACTTGGGAGGGGACTGGGGACATGGGAGGGGCAGGGACTTGGGAGTGGCAGGGACTGGGGAGGGGACTGGGGACATGGGAGGGGCAGGGACTTGGGAGTGGCAGGGACTGGGGAGGGGACTGGGGTCTTGGGAGGGGCAGGGACTGGGGAGGGGACTGGGGACATGGGAGGGGATTGGGGACTTGGGAGGGGACTGGGGACATGGGAGGGGCAGGGACTTGGGAGTGGCAGGGACTGGGGAGGGGACTGGGGACATGGGAGGGGATTGGGGACTTGGGAGGGGATTGGGGACTTGGGAGGGGCAGGGACTGGGGAGGGGACTGGGGACATGGGAGGGGATTGGGGACTTGGGAGGGGACTGGGGACATGGGAGGGGCAGGGACTTGGGAGTGGCAGGGACTGGGGAGGGGACTGGGGACATGGGAGGGGATTGGGGACTTGGGAGGGGACTGGGGACATGGGAGGGGCAGGGACTTGGGAGTGGCAGGGACTGGGGAGGGGACTGGGGACATGGGATGGGCAGGGACTTGGGAGGGGACTGGGGACATGGGAGGGGCAGGGACTTGGGAGGGGACTGGGGACATGGGAGGGGACTGGGAACATGGGAGGGGCAGGGACTTGGGAGGGGACTGGGGAAATGGGAGGGACAGGGACTTGGGAGGGGACTGGGGACATGGGAGGGGCAGGGACTTGGGAGGGGACTGGGGAAATGGGAGGGACAGGGACTTGGGAGGGGACTGGGGACATGGGAGGGGAAGGGACTTGGGAGTGGCAGGGACTGGGGAGGGGACTGGGGACATGGGAGGGGATTGGGGACTTGGGAGGGGACTGGGGACATGGGAGGGGCAGGGACTTGGGAGTGGCAGGGACTGGGGAGGGGACTGGGGACATGGGAGGGGCAGGGACTTCGGAGGGGCAGGGACTTCGGAGGGGACTGGGGACATGGGAGGGGCAGGGACTTGGGAGGGGACTGGGGACATGGGAGGTGCAGGGACTTGGAAGGGGACAGGGGAAATGGGAGGGGCAGGGACTGGGGAGGGGACTGGGGTCTTGGGAGGGGCAGGGACTTGGGAGGGGACTGGGGACATGGGAGGGGCAGGGACTTGGGAGTGGCAGGGACTGGGGAGGGGACTGGGGACATGGGAGGGGATTGGGGATTGGGAGGGGACTGGGGACATGGGAGGGGCAGGGACTTGGGAGTGGCAGGGACTGGGGAGGGGACTGGGGACATGGGAGGGGATTGGGGACTTGGGAGGGGACTGGGGACATGGGAGGGGCAGGGACTTGGGAATGGCAGGGACTGGGGAGGGGACTGGGGACATGGGAGGGGATTGGGGACTTGGGAGGGGACTGGGGACATGGGAGGGGCAGGGACTTGGGAGTGGCAGGGACTGGGGAGGGGACTGGGGACATGGGAGGGGCAGGGACTTGGGAGGGGCAGGGACTTGGGAGGGGACTGGGGACATGGGAGGGGCAGGGACTTGGGAGGGGACTGGTAATATGGGAGGGGCAGGGTCTTGGGAGTGGCAGAGACTGGGGAGGGGACTGGGGACATGGGAGGGTCAGGGACTTGGGAGGGGACTGGGGACATGGGAGGGGCAGGGACTTGGGAGTGGCAGGGACTGGGGAGGGGACTGGGGACATGGGAGGGGCAGGGACTTGGGAGTGGCAGGGACTGGGGAGGGGACTGGGGACATGGGAGGGGATTGGGGACTTGGGAGGGGACTGGGGACATGGGAGGGGCAGGGACTTGGGAGTGGCAGGGACTGGGGAGGGGACTGGGGACATGGGAGGGGCAGGGACTTGGGAGGGGCAGGGACTTGGGAGGGGACTGGGGACATGGGAGGGGCAGGGACTTGGGTGGGGACTGGGGACATGGGAGGGGCAGGGACTAGGGAGGGGACTGGGGACATGGGAGGGGCAGGGACTTGGGAGGGGACTGGGGACATGGGAGGGGCAGGGACTAGGGCGGGGACTGGGGACATTGGAGGGGCAGGGACTTGGGTGGGGAGTGGGGACATGGGAGGGGCAGGGACTTGGGAGGGGACTGGGGACATGGGAGGGGCAGGGACTGGGGAGGGGACTGGGGACATGGGAGGGGCAGGGACTTGGGAGGGGACTGGGGACATGGGAGGGGCAGGGACTTGGGAGTGGCAGGGACTGGGGAGGGGACTGGGGACATGGGAGGGGATTGGGGACTTGGGAGGGGACTGGGGACATGGGAGGGGCAGGGACTTGGGAGTGGCAGGGACTGGGGAGGGGACTGGGGACATGGGAGGGGCAGGGACTTGGGAGGGGCAGGGACTTGGGAGGGGACTGGGGACATGGGAGGGGCAGGGACTTGGGAGGGGCAGGGACTTGGGAGGGGACTGGGGACATGGGAGGGGATTGGGGACTTGGGAGGGGACTGGGGACATGGGAGGGGCAGGGACTTGGGAGTGGCAGGGACTAGAGAGGGGACTGGGGACATGGGAGGGGATTGGGGACTTGGGAGGGGACTGGGGACATGGGAGGGGCAGGGACTTGGGAGTGGCAGGGACTGGGGAGGGGACTGGGGACATGGGAGGGGCAGGGACTTGGGAGGGGACTGGGGACATGGGAGGGGCAGGGACTTAGGAGGGGCAGGGACTTGGGAGGGGACTGGGGACATGGGAGGGGCAGGGACTTGGGAGGGGACTGGGGAAATGGGAGGGGCAGGGACTTGGGAGGGGACTGGTAACATGGGAGGGGCAGGGACTGGGGAGGGGACTGGGGACATGGGAGGGGCAGGGACTTGGGAGGGGACTGGGGACATGGGAGGGGCAGGGACTTGGGAGTGGCAGGGACTGGGGAGGGGACTGGGGACATGGGAGGGGCAGGGACTTGGGAGGGGACTGGGGACATGGGAGGGGCAGGGACTTGGGAGTGGCAGGGACTTGGGAGGGGACTGGGGACATGGGAGGGGCAGGGACTTGGGGGGGGACTGGGGAAATGGGAGGGACAGGGACTTGGGAGGGGACTGGGGACATGGGAGGGGAAGGGACTTGGGAGTGGCAGGGACTGGGGAGGGGACTGGGGACATGGGAGGGGATTGGGGACTTGGGAGGGGACTGGGGACATGGGAGGGGCAGGGACTTGGGAGTGGCAGGGACTGGGGAGGGGACTGGGGACATGGGAGGGGCAGGGACTTGGGAGGGGCAGGGACTTCGGAGGGGACTGGGGACATGGGAGGGGCAGGGACTAGGGAGGGGACTGGGGACATGGGAGGGGTAGGGACTTGGGAGGGGCAGGGACTGGGGAGGGGACTGGGGACATGGGAGGTGCAGGGACTTGGAAGGGGACAGGGGAAATGGGAGGGGCAGGGACTGGGGAGGGGACTGGGGTCTTGGGAGGGGCAGGGACTTGGGAGGGGACTGGGGACATGGGAGGGGCAGGGACTTGGGAGTGGCAGGGACTGGGGAGGGGACTGGGGACATGGGAGGGGATTGGGGACTTGGGAGGGGACTGGGGACATGGGAGGGGCAGGGACTTGGGAGTGGCAGGGACTGGGGAGGGGACTGGGGACATGGGAGGGGATTGGGGACTTGGGAGGGGACTGGGGACATGGGAGGGGCAGGGACTTGGGAGTGGCAGGGACTGGGGAGGGGACTGGGGACATGGGAGGGGCAGGGACTTGGGAGGGGCAGGGACTTGGGTGGGGACTGGGGACATGGGAGGGGCAGGGACTTGGGAGGGGACTGGGGACATGGGAGGGGCAGGGACTTGGGAGGGGACTGGGGAAATGGGAGGGGCAGGGACTTGGGAGGGGACTGGTAATATGGGAGGGGCAGGGTCTTGGGAGTGGCAGGGACTGGGGAGGGGACTGGGGACATGGGAGGGTCAGGGACTTGGGAGGGGACTGGGGACATGGGAGGGGCAGGGACTTGGGAGTGGCAGGGACTGGGGAGGGGACTGGGGACATGGGAGGGGCAGGGACTTGGGAGGGGACTGGGGACATGGGAGGGGCAGGGACTTGGGAGTGGCAGGGACTGGGGAGGGGACTGGGGACATGGGAGGGGATTGGGGACTTGGGAGGGGACTGGGGACATGGGAGGGCAGGGACTGGGGAGGGGACTGGGGAAATGGGAGGGGCAGGGACTGGGGAGGGGACTGGGGTCATGGGAGGGGCAGGGACTTGGGAGTGGCAGGGACTGGGGAGGGGACTGGGGACATGGGAGGGGCAGGGACTTGGGAGGGGCAGGGACTTGGGAGGGGCAGGGACTTGGGAGGGGACTGGGGACATGGGAGGGCAGGGACTGGGGAGGGGACTGGGGAAATGGGAGGGGCAGGGACTGGGGAGGGGACTGGGGTCATGGGAGGGGCAGGGACTGGGGAGGGGAATGGGGACATGGGAGGGGCAGGGACTTGGGAGGGGACTGGGGACATGGGAGGGGCAGGGAATTGGGAGGGGCAGGGACTGGGGAGGGGACTGGGGACATGGGAGGGGCAGGGACTTGGGAAGGGACTGGGGACATGGGAGGGGCAGGGACTTGGGAGGGGACTGGGGAAATGGGAGGGGCAGGGACTTGGGAAGGGCAGGGACTGGGGAGGGGACTGGGGACTTGGGAGGGGCAAGGACTGGGGAGGGGACTGGGGTCATGGGAGGGGCAGGGACTTGGGAGGGGCAGGGACTGGGGAGGGGACTGGGGACATGGGAGGGGCAGGGACTTGGGAAGGGACTGGGGACATGGGAGGGGATTGGGGACTTTGGAGGGGACTGGGGACATGGGAGGGGCAGGGACTGGGGAGGGGACTGGGGACATGGGAGGGGCAGGGACTTGGGAGGGGCAGGGACTGGGGAGGGGACTGGGGACATGGGAGGGGCAGGGACTTGGGAAGGGACTGGGGACATGGGAGGGGATTGGGGACTTTGGAGGGGACTGGGGACATGGGAGGGGCAGGGACTGGGGAGGGGACTGGGGACATGGGAGGGGCAGGGACTTGGGAGGGGCAGGGACTGGGGAGGGGACTGGGGACATGGGAGCGGCAGGGACTTGGGAGGGGCAGGGACTGGGGAGGGGACTGGGGACATGGGAGGGGCAGGGACTTGGGAAAGGCAGGGACTGGGGAGGGGAATGGGGACATGGGAGGGGCAGGGACTTGGGAGGGGACTGGGGACATGGGAGGGGCAGGGACTTGGGAGTTGCAGGGACTGGGGAGGGGACTGGGGACATGGGAGGGGATTGGGGACTTGGGAGGGGACTGGGGACATGGGAGGGGCAGGGACTGGGGAGGGGACTGGGGACAGGGGAGGGGCAGGGACTTGGGAGGGGCAGGGACTTGGGAGGGGCAGGGACTTGGGAAGGGACTGGGGACATGGGAGGGGCAGGGACTTGGGATGGGCAGGGACTGGGGAGGGGACTGGGGACTTGGGAGGTGCAGGGACTGGGAAGGGGACTGGGGACATGGGAGGGGATTGGGGACTTGGGAGGGGACTGGGACATGGGAGGGGCAGGGACTTGGGAGTGGCAGGGACTGGGGAGGGGACTGGGGACATGGGAGGGGATTGGGGACTTGGGTGGGGACTGGGGACATGGGAGGGGCAGGGACTTGGGAGGGGACTGGGGACATGGGAGGGGCAGGGACTTGGGAGGGGCAGGGGACTTGGAAGGGGACTGGGGAAATGGGAGGGGCAGGGACTGGGAAGGGGACTGGGGACATGGGAGGGGATTGGGGACTTGGGAGGGGACTGGGGACATGGGAGGGGCAGGGACTTGGGAGGGGCAGGGACTTGGAAGGGGACTGGGGACATGGGAGGGGCAGGGACTTGGGAGGGGCAGGGACTGGAAAGTGGAATGGGGACAAGGGAGGGGCAGGGACTTGGGAGGGGATTGGGGACATGGGAGGGGCAGGGACTTGGGAGGGGACTGGGGACATGGGAGGGGCAGGGACTTGGGAGTGGCAGGGACTGGGGAGGGGACTGGGGACATGGGAGGGGCAGGGACTGGGGAGGGGCAGGGACTGGGGAGGGGACTGGGGACATGGGAGGGTCAGGGACTGGGGAGGGGACTGGGGACATGGGAGGGGATTGGGGACTTGGGAGGGGAGTGGGGACATGGGAGGGGCAGGAACTTGGGAGGGGAGTGGGGACATGGGAGGGGCAGGGACTTGGGAGGGGACTGGTAACATGGGAGGGGCAGGGTCTTGGGAGTGGCAGGGACTGGGGACATGGGAGGGGATTGGGGACTTGGGAGGGGACTGGGGACATGGGAGGGGCAGGGACTTGGGAAGGGACTGGGGACATGGGAGGGGCAGGGACTTGGGAGGGGCAGGGACTTGGGAGGGGAATGGGGACATGGGAGGGGCAGGGGACTTGGGAGGGGACTGGGGACATGGGAGGGGCAGGGACTTGGGAGGGGCAGGGACTTGGGAGGGGAATGGGGACATGGGAGGGGCAGGGACTTGGGAGGGGACTGGGGACATGGGAGGGGCAGGGTCTTGGAAGGGGAATGGGGAAATGGGCGGGGCAGGGACTGGGGAGGGGGACTGGGGACATGGGAGGGGCAGGGACTTGGAGGGGACTGGGGACATGGGAGGGGCAGGGACTTGGGAGTGGCAGGGACTGGGGTGGGGACTGGGGACATGGGAGGGGCAGGGACTGGGGAGGGGACTGGGGACATGGGAGGGCCAGGGACTTGGGAGGGGACTGGGGACATGGGAGGGGCAGGGACTTGGGAGTGGCAGGGACTGGGGTGGGGACTGGGGACATGGGAGGGTCAGGGACTTGGGAGGGGCAGGGACTTGGAAGGGGACTGGGGACATGGGAGGGGCAGGGACTTGGGAGTGGCAGGGACTGGGGAGGGGACTGGGGACATGGGAGGGTCAGGGACTTGGGAGGGGACTGGGGACATGGGAGGGGCAGGGACTTGGGAGGGGCAGGGACTGGGGAGGTGACTGGGGACATGGAGGGGCAGGGACTTGGGAGGGGACTGGGGACATGGGAGGGGCAGGGACTGGGGAGGGGACTGGTAACATGGGAGGGGCAGGGACTGGGGAGGGGACTGGGGACATGGGAGGGGCAGGGACTTGGGAGTGGCAGGGACTGGGGAGGGGACTGGGGACATGGGAGGGGATTGGGGACTTGGGAGGGGACTGGGGACATGGGAGGGGCAGGGACTTGGGAGTGGCAGGGACTGGGGAGGGGACTGGGGACATGGGAGGGGATTGGGGACTTGGGAGGGGACTGGGGACATGGGAGGGGCAGGGACTTGGGAAGGGCAGGGACTGGGGAGGGGACTGGGGACATGGGAGGGGCAGGGACTTGGGAGGGGCAGGGACTTGGGAGGGGCAGGGACTTGGGAGGGGACTGGGACATGGGAGGGGCAGGGTCTTGGGAGGGGCAGGGACTTGGGAGGGGAGTGGTAACATGGGAGGGGCAGGGTCTTGGGAGGGGCAGGGACTGGGGAGGGGACTGGGGACATGGGAGGGGCAGGGACTTGGGAGTGGCAGGGACTGGGGAGGGGACTGGGGACATGGGAGGGGCAGGGACTTGGGAGGGGCAGGGACTTGGGAGGGGACTGGGGACATGGGAGGGGCAGGGACTTGGGAGGGGACTGGGGACTTGGGAGGGGCAGGGACTGGGGAGGGGACTGGGGTCTTGGGAGGGGCAGGGACTGGGGAGGGGACTGGGGACATGGGAGGGGATTGGGGACTTGGGAGGGGACTGGGGACATGGGAGGGGCAGGGACTTGGGAGTGGCAGGGACTGGGAGGGGACTGGGGACATGGGAGGGGATTGGGGACTTGGGAGGGGACTGGGGACATGGGAGGGGCAGGGACTTGGGAGTGGCAGGGACTGGGGAGGGGACTGGGGACATGGGAGGGGATTGGGGACTTGGGAGGGGACTGGGGACATGGGAGGGGCAGGGACTTGGGAGTGGCAGGGACTGGGGAGGGGACTGGGGACATGGGAGGGGCAGGGACTGGGGAGGGGCAGGGACTGGGGAGGGGACTGGGGACATGGGAGTGGCAGGGACTTGGGAGGGGCAGGGACTTGGGAGGGGACTGGGGACATGGGAGGGGCAGGGACTTGGGAGGGGACTGGTAACATGGGAGGGGCAGGGACTTGGGAGTGGCAGGGACTGGGGAGGGGACTGGGGACATGGGAGGGTCAGGGACTTGGGAGGGGACTGGGGACATGGGAGGGGCAGGGACTTGGGAGGGGCAGGGACTGGGGAGGTGACTGGGGACATGGGAGGGGCAGGGACTTGGGAGGGGACTGGGGACATGGGAGGGGCAGGCACTGGGGAGGGGACTGGTAACATGGGAGGGGCAGGGACTTGGGAGGGGACTGGGGACATGGGAGTGGCAGGGACTGGGGAGGGGACTGGGGACATGGGAGGGGCAGGGACTTGGGAAGGGCAGGG
>JAUMJM010000381.1:0-45880 GCA_033558235.1 Neomorphus geoffroyi
GATAGGGAATCAATGGGGAACCGATAGGGAATCAATGGGGAACCGATGGGGAATCAATGGGGAATCAATGGGGAATCAATGGGGAATCGATGGGGAATCGATGGGGAATCAATAGGGAATCAATGGGGAATCAATGGGGAACCAATAGGGAATCAATAGGGAATCAATGGGGAATCAATGGGGAATCAATGGGTCACCAGCCATTAACCAGTGGGTAACCAGTCTATAACCAAGGTGTAACCAGAGGGTGACCCAAGCTGTAGGTGATGGGTAACGAGTCGCTAACCAGTCACTAACCAGGGGTTAACCAGCCATTAACCAGCTGCTAACTGGGTGCTAACCAGGCACTAACCAGGGGTTAACCAGGGGCCAACCAGCCGCTAACCAGGGGCTAACCAGCCATTAACCAGCTGCTAACCAGGGGCTAACCAGGGGCCAACCAGGGGCTAACCAGCCGCTAACCAGGGGCCAACCAGGGGCTAACCAGCCGCTAACCAGGGGTTAACCAGGGGCTAACCAGCCGCTAACCAGGGGCTAACCAGCCATTAACCAGCTGCTAACCGGGTGCTAACCAGCCATTAACCAGCTGCTAACCGGGTGCTAACCAGCCGCTAACCAGGCACTAACCGGGCACTAACCAGACGCTAACCGGGCGCTAACCGGGCACTAACCGGGCGCTAACCGGGCACTAACCGGGCACTAACCAGGCACTAACCGGGCGCTAACCGGGCACTAACCGGGCACTAACCAGGCGCTAACTGGGCACTAACCGGGCACTAACCAGGCACTAACCAGGCACTAACCGGGCACTAACCGGGCACTAACCAGGCACTAACCGGGCACTAACCAGGCACTAACCGGGCGCTAACCGGGCGCTAACCGGGCACTAACCAGGCACTAACCAGGCACTAACCGGGCGCTAACCGGGCACTAACCGGGCACTAACCGGGCACTAACCGGGCACTAACCAGGCACTAACCGGGCACTAACCAGGCGCTAACCGGGCACTAACCAGGCACTAACCAGGCACTAACCAGCTGCTAACCGGGCGCTAACCGGGCGCTAACCAGGCGCTAACCGGGGCTAACCGGGCACTAACCAGCTGCTAACCAGGCACTAACCGGGCGCTAACCAGGCACTAACCAGGCACTAACCGGGCGCTAACCGGGCGCTAACCGGGCACTAACCAGGCACTAACCAGGCACTAACCGGGCACTAACCAGGCGCTAACCGGGCACTAACCAGGCACTAACCGGGCGCTAACCAGGCACTAACCAGGCACTAACCGGGCGCTAACCGGGCACTAACCGGGCGCTAACCAGGCACTAACCAGGCACTAACCAGGCACTAACCGGGCGCTAACCGGGCACTAACCGGGCGCTAACCAGGCGCTAACCAGGCACTAACCAGGCGCTAACCGGGCACTAACGGGCACTAACCAGGCACTAACCAGACGCTAACCGGGCACTAACCGGGCACTAACCAGGCGCTAACTGGGCACTAACCGGGCACTAACCAGGCACTAACCAGGCACTAACCGGGCACTAACCAGGCACTAACCGGGCGCTAACCGGGCGCTAACCGGGCACTAACCAGGCACTAACCAGGCACTAACCGGGCACTAACCAGGCGCTAACCGGGCACTAACCAGGCACTAACCGGGCGCTAACCGGGCGCTAACCAGGCACTAACCGGGCGCTAACCGGGCACTAACCGGGCACTAACCAGGCACTAACCAGGCGCTAACCGGGCGCTAACCAGGCACTAACCGGGCGCTAACCGGGCACTAACCGGGCACTAACCGGGCGCTAACCGGGCGCTAACCAGTCCCCCCGCAGTGACGCTGCCGCGCCACCTGATCTGCGCGTACGTGCGGGCGCTGCCGGACGCCGAGTGTCGCCGGGTGTACCCGCGCCGCGTCACCCCCAACATGTTCTGCGCCGGCGTCCGCGACCGCCGCGTCGACTCCTGCCAGGTGACACCCCCACCCCCAACACCCCAACACCCCAACACCCCAACACCCCCACTGTGACACCCCCACCGTGACACCCCGACACCCCCACCGCTACACCCCGACACCCCCAAACCGGACCCCCCTAACCCAACACCCCAACACCCCCACTGTGACACCCCCACCGTGACACCCCCACCCCCGATACCCCGACACCCCAACACCCCAACACCCCAACACCCCGACACCCGCACCGTGACACCCCGACACCCCCAAACCGGACCCCCCTAACCCAACACCCCAACACCCCCACTGTGACACCCCCGCCGTGACACCCCCACCCCCGATACCCCGACACCCCAACACCCCAACACCCCAACACCCCCACCGCTACACCCCAACACTCCCAAACCGGACCCCCCTAACCCAACACCCCAACACCCCCACTGTGACACCCCCGCCGTGACACCCCGACACCCCAACACCCCCACCGTGACACCCTGACACCCCCAAACCGGACCCCCCTAACCCAACACCCCAACACCCCCACTGTGACACCCCCACCGTGACAACCCGACACCCCGACACTCCGACACCCCCACCGTGACACCCCAACACCCCAACACCTCGATACCCCCACTGTGACACCCCGACACCCCCACCGCTACACCCCAACACCCCCAAACCGGACCCCCCTAACCCAACACCCCGACACCCCGACACCCCCACCGTGACACCCCGACACCCCCCCAACACCCCGAACCCCCAAACCGACCCCCGACCCCCGACACCCCCCCAACACCCCGACACCCCCAAACCCACCCCACCCCCACTCCAACACCCCAACAGCCCGACACCCCTAAACCCACCCCCCCCACTGTGACACCCCAACACCCCCAAACCCACCCCCCCCAACACCCTGACACCCCAACAATCCCCCCCCAACACCCCCAAAAACAACCCCACCCCCACCCCAACACCCCGACACCCCCAAACCCACCCCTCCCACCCCCCCCCACCCCGACACACCAACACCCCCCAAACCAACCCCACCCAACACCCTGACACCCCAACACCCTGACACCCTGACACTCCCCCCCTCAACACCCCCAAACCCACCCCACCCCCCCACCCAAACACCTCGACACCCCCAAACCCACCCCCGCACCCCAACACCCCGACACCTTGACACCCCCAAACCCAGCCCCCCAGCCCCACCCTAACACCCCAACACCCCGACACCAACCCCACCTTGACACCTTGACACCCCCAAACCCACCCCCCTCACCCCAACACCCCGACACCCCCAAACCCACCCCCCGCAACACCCTGACACCCTGACACTCCCCCCCCCAACACCCCCAAACCCACCCCACCCAACACCCTGACACCCTGACACTCCCCCCCCCAACACCCCCAAACCAACCCCACCCAACACCCTGACACCCCAACACCCTGACACCCCGACACTCCCCCCCCAACACCCCCAAACCAACCCCACCCAACACCCTGACACCCTGACACTCCCCCCCCCCAACACCCCCAAACCAACCCCACCCAACACCCTGACACCCCGACACTCCCCCCCCAACACCCCCAAACCAACCCCACCCAACACCCTGACACCCCGACACTCCCCCCCCAACACCCCCAAACCCACCCCACCCCCCCACCCAAACACCTCGACACCCCCAAACCCACCCCCGCACCCCAACACCCCGACACCTTGACACCCCCAAACCCAGCCCCCCAGCCCCACCCTAACACCCCAACACCCCGACACCAACCCCACCTTGACACCTTGACACCCCCAAACCCACCCCCCTCACCCCAACACCCCGACACCCCCAAACCCACCCCCCGCAACACCCTGACACCCTGACACTCCCCCCCCCAACACCCCCAAACCCACCCCACCCAACACCCTGACACCCTGACACTCCCCCCCCCAACACCCCCAAACCAACCCCACCCAACACCCTGACACCCCAACACCCTGACACCCCGACACTCCCCCCCCAACACCCCCAAACCAACCCCACCCAACACCCTGACACCCTGACACTCCCCCCCCCAACACCCCCAAACCAACCCCACCCAACACCCTGACACCCCGACACTCCCCCCCCAACACCCCCAAACCAACCCCACCCAACACCCTGACACCCTGACACTCCCCCCCCCAACACCCCCAAACCCACCCCACCCAACACCCTGACACCCCAACACCCTGACACCCTGACACTCCCCCCCCCAACACCCCGACACCAACCGGTTCTGGGGGGGGTTGGGGGTTGGAGGCCACGTGAGGATGGGGGGACACCAGGGTGGGACGGGGGGTCCTGGGTGGGATCTGGGGGTCCTGGGTGGGTGTTGGGGTGCGGGGGGGTGGGGTCAGAGGTTCTGGGGGGGGTTGGGGGTCCTGGGTGGGATTTGGGGTCCTGGGTGGGGTCAAAGGTCAAGGAGCCCCCGTTGGGTTGGGAGGGTGAAGGCCACGTGGGGATGGGGGGACACCAGGGTGGGACGGGGGGGTCCTGGGTGGGATCTGGGGGTCCTGGGTGGGTGTTGGGGTGCGGGGGGGTGGGGTCAGAGGTTCTGGGGGGGGTTGGGGGTCCTGGGTGGGTGTTGGGGTGCGGGGGGGGTGGGGTCAGAGGTTCTGGGGGGGGTTGGGGGTTGGAGGACACGTGAGGATGGGGGGACACCAGGGTGGGACGGGGGGTCCTGGGTGGGATCTGGGGGTCCTGGGTGGGTTTTGGGGTGCGGGGGGGTGGGGTCAGAGGTTCTGGGGGGGGTTGGGGGTCCTGGGTGGGTTTTGGGGGTCCTGGGTGGGGTCAAAGGTCAAGGAGCCCCCGTTGGGTTGGGAGGGTGAAGGCCACGTGGGGATGGGGGGACACCAGGGTGGGACGGGGGGGTCCTGGGTGGGATCTGGGGGTCCTGGGTGGGTGTTGGGGTGCGGGGGGGTGGGGTCAAAGGTTCTGGGTGGGGGTTGGGGGTCCTGGGTGGGATTTGGGGTCCTGGGTGGGGTCAAAGGTCAAGGAGCCCCCGTTGGGTTGGGAGGGTGAAGGCCACGTGGGGATGGGGGGACACCAGGGTGGGACGGGGGGTCCTGGGTGGGATCTGGGGGTCCTGGGTGGGTGTTGGGGTGCGGGGGGGGGTTGGGGGGGAGGGGACAGCAAGGTCTTCTCCTCAGGGTGACTCCGGGGGTCCCCTGTCGTGCAACGGGACCCTGCAGGGGGTGGTGTCCTGGGGGCTCCAGACCTGCGCCCTGCCCGGCCGTCCCGGCGTCTACACCCGCGTCTGCCGCTACCGGCGCTGGCTCGAGGCCACCATGGAGCGGGAGTGAGGGCCACCGAGGGGTCACGGGGGTCACCGAGGGGTCACGGGGTCACCGAGGGGTCACGGGGGTCACCAAGCGGCCAGGGGACCAGTGGGGAGGGGGGGATGGGGGGGGATGGGGATGGGGGAACAAGGGCCAACAAGGGCCACCAAGGGTCACCAAGGGTCACCAAGGGTCACCATGGACCAAGGGTCACCAAGGGTCACCATGGACCATGGATCTGGGCCACCAAGGGTCACCAAGGGTCACCAAGGGCCACCATGGACCATGGGTCACCATGGGTCACCAAGGGTCACCAAGGGTCACCATGGACCATGGGTCACCAAGAGCCACCAAGGGCCACCATGGACCAAGGGTCACCAAGGGCCACCAAGGGTCACCAAGGGTCACCAAGGGTCACCAAGGGCCACCATGGACCAGGAGTGAGGGCCACCGAGCGGCCACGGGGGCCACTGAGGGGTCACGGGGGTCACCAAGGGGTCACGGGGTCACCAAGCAGCCAGGGGACCAGCGGGGAGGTGGGGGGTGGGGAGATGGGGACGGGGGAGCAAGGGCCACCAAGGGTCACCAAGGGCCACCAAGGGTCACCATGGACCATGGATCTGGGTCACCAAGGGTCACCAAGGGCCACCATGGACCAGGAGTGAGGGCCACCGAGCGGCCACGGGATCACCAAGGGGTCACGGGGTCACCAAAGGGCCAGGGGACCAGCGGGGAGGTGGGGGGTGGGGAGATGGAGGGGGGATGGGGATGGGGGAGCAAGGGCCACCAAGGGCCACCAAGGGCCACCAAGGGTCACCATGGACCACCAAGGGCCACCAAGGGTCACCAAGGGTCACCAAGGGTCACCATGGACCATGGATCTGGGTCACCAAGGGCCACCAAGGGTCACCAAGGGTCACCATGGGTCACCAAGGGTCACCATGGACCAAGGGGCCACCAAGGGTCACCAAGGGTCACCAAGGGTCACCATGGACCATGGACCAAGGGTCATCAAGGGTCACCAAGGGTCACCATGGATCTGGGTCACCAAGGGTCACCATGGACCATGGACCAAGGGTCATCAAGGGTCACCAAGGGTCACCATGGATCTGGGTCACCAAGGGTCACCAAGAGTCACCAAGGGCCACCATGGACCAAGGGCCACCAAGGGCCACCAAGGGTCACCAAGGGTCACCAAGGGTCACCAAGGGTCAACAAGGGTCACCAAGGGTCACCGGGGCCACCTGAGGGGACGCGGATTTGGGGGGAGAAACAGTAAAATCAGAGCAAAGGAAACCTCGTGCCCAGTGAGGGGAACTGGGAGCACTGGGAGGGACTGGGAGGGACTGGGAGGGAACTGGGAGGGAACTGGGAGCACTGGGAGGGACTGGAGGGACTGGGAGGGCACTGGGAGGCACTGGGAGGGACTGGGAGGGAACTGGGAGGGAACTGGGCGTTACTGGGAGCACTGGGAGGGAACTGGGAGCACTGGGAGCACTGGGAAAGGAACTGGGAAGGGACTGGGTGGGAGATAAGAGGCAGGCACTGGGAGGGGAATGGGGGGCACTGGAGGGGACTGGGAGGGACTGGGAGCGACTGGGAGGCACTGGGAGGCACTGGAGAGACTGGGAGGGAACTGGGAGGGACTGGGAGGGAACTGGGAGGGAACTGGGAGGGACTGGGGGGGGCACTGGGAGGGACTGGGAGGGAACTGGGAGGCACTGGGAGGGACTGGGAGGGACTGGGAGGGACTGGGGGGGCACTGGGAGGGACTGGGAGGGGAACTGGGATGAACTGGGCGTTACTGGGAGCACTGGGAGGGATTTGGCGCCATTTCCGTCTCTTCCGGGTCTGCCCCCCCCCCCCTCCCCTCCCCCCCCCCCATTGGTCCTCCCACTCCCCGGCCCCGCCCGCCCCGCGTGGCCGCTCTGGCCCTCGCGCATCTATGGCTCCTCCCGTCGGGATTAACGGGGAGGTGACGTCACTTCCGGTGACGTGCGCGGCGCTTCCGGTTCGTCTCGGTGGTTCCGGGCGGAGGTGACATTGAGAGGAGAGAGGGGTGAGGGGGGAACTGGGAGCACTGGGAGGGAACTGGGAGGGACTGGGGGGGACTGGGAGCACTGGGAGGGACTGGGGGGGACTGGGGGGGACTGGGAGCACTGGGAGGGACTGGGAGGGCCCTGGGAACACTGGAGGGGGGGGAACTGGGAGCACTGGGAGGGAACTGGGAGCACTGGGAGGGGCTGGGGGGGACTGGGAGGAACTGGGAGGGGACTGGGAGGAACTGGGAGCGCTGGGGGGGAACTGGGAGCGCTGGGGGGGGAACTGGGAGGGAACTGGGAGGGACTGGGAGGGAACTGGGAGGGACTGGGGGGGAACTGGGAGCGCTGGGGGGGGAACTGGGAGGGAACTGGGAGGGACTGGGAGGGAACTGGGAGGGACTGGGGGGGAACTGGGAGGGACTGGGAGGCACTGGGAGGGGACTGGGGGGACTGGGAGGGAACTGGGAGGCACTGGGAGGGGACTGGGAGGGACTGGGAGCACTGGGAGGGACTGGGAGGGGTTAATTAACCCCTTGTGGCGCTGGGGTCGGTGCTGGGGGGGGGTGGGGGTTCATTAGGAGGGCGCTAATTAATATTAATGAGCGCTAATTAATATTAATTAATGAATTCGCTAATTAACCCCTCCCAGCGTCGTCTCCCCCCCCCCCGGAGCTCGTTAAGGGGGGGTTAATTAACCCCGTGGGGGGTGGGGGTCGATTTGGGGGGTGTTAATTGATATTAATTAGTACTAATTAGCGCTCATTAACATTAATTAGCTAATTAACCTGCTAATTAACCCCTCCCAGCATCATTTTCCCCCCTCGGAGCTCGTTAAGAGGGGGTTAATTAACCCCGTGGGGGGTGGGGGTCGATTTGGGGGGTGTTAATTGATATTAATTAGTACTAATTAGCGCTCATTAACATTAATTAGCTAACCTGCTAATTAACCCCTCCCAGCATCATTTTCCCCCCTCGGAGCTCGTTAAGAGGGGTTAATTAACCCCGTGGGGGGTGGGGGTCGATTTGGGGGGTGTTAATTGATATTAATTAGTACTAATTAGCGCTCATTAACATTAATTAGCTAATTAACCTGCTAATTAACCCCTCCCAGCATCATTTTCCCCCCTCGGAGCTCGTTAAGAGGGGGTTAATTAACCCCGTGGGGGGTGGGGGTCGATTTCGGGGGTGATAATTGATATTAATTAGTACTAATTAGCGCTCATTAACATTAATTAGCTAATTAACCTGCTAATTAACCCCTCCCAGCATCATTTTCCCCCCTCGGAGCTCGTTAAGAGGGGGTTAATTAACCCCGTGGGGGGTGGGGGTCGATTTCGGGGGGTGTTAATTGATATTAATTAGTACTAATTAGCGCTCATTAACATTAATTAGCTAATTAGCCTGCTAATTAACCCTTTCCATGGTTATTTTACCCCCCAGGGGTTCATTAAGGGGGGGTTAATTAATCCCTTGGGGGGCCGGGTTGACGGGGGGCTATTAATTAGTATTAATTCACACTAATTAGTGTTACTTAATTAATGAATGTGTTAATTAACCCTTCCCAGCATGGTTTCCCCCCCCCCCCCCCGGAGCTCGTTAAGGGGGGGTTAATTAAGCTCTTTGGGGGGAGTGGGTTTGATTAGGGGTGATTAATTCATCTCAATTAGTAGTAATTAGGGCTAATTAGTATTAATTAGCTAATTAACCTGCTAATTAACCCCTCCCAGCATCATTTTCCCCCCCTTGGAACTCGTTAAGGAGGGGTTAATTAACCCCTTTGGGGGTTGGGGGTCGATTTTGGGGGTGCTAATTGATATTAATTAGTTCTAATTAGTGCTAATTAATATTAATTAGCTAATTAACCCTTTCCATGGCCATTTGTTACCTGCCTGGGGTTCATTAAGGGGGGGTTAATTAAGCCCTTGGGGGGGGGGATTGGGGGGTGCTGATGAGTGTTAACGAGCGTTAATTAGTGTTAATTGGGGTTCATTAGTGTTAATTGGGGTTCATTAGGGTTAATTGGGGTCTATTGGGGTCCGTCAGGGTCCGCTGGTGTTAATTAGTGTTAATTAGGGTTCATTTGGGTTAATTAATTAGGGTTAATTGGGGTTTATTGGGGATTAATTGAGTCCATTGGGGTTCATTAGGGTTCATTAGTATTAAATAGCACTAATTATTGTTAATTAGGGTCCGTTGGCGTCCATTGGGGTCATTATCGTTAAGTAGCATTAATTAACGTTCATTAGCGTTGGGGTCCATTGGCGGTAATTAGCGTTAATTAGCGTTAATTAATTAGGGTCCATTGGGGATCATTCGGGTCCATTAGCGTTAATTGGCGTTAATTAGGGTTAATTACCGTTAATTAGTGTCAATTAACGTTAATTAGGGTTAATTAATTAGGGTCCATTGGGGATCATTGGGGTTCATTGGGGTCCATTAGCGTTAATTGGGGTTAATTGGGGTTAATTAGGGTTAATTGGGGTTAATAAGGGTTAATTAGGGTCCATTGGGGTCCATTGTGGTCCATTTGGGTACATTGGCGTTAATTAGTGTTAATTAGCGTTAATTAACGTTAATTAGGGTTAATTAACAAGGGTCCATTGGGGTCCTTTGGCGTTAATTAGCGTTAATTAGCATCCGTTGGGGTCCATTGGGGTCCATTAGGGTTAGTGTTAATTATCGTTAATTAACGTTAATTAGGGATAATTAATGAGGGTCCATTGGGGTTCATTGGGGTCCATTAGTGTTAATTGGAGTTAATTAGCGTTAATTAAGGTTAATTAGCGTTAATTAGGGTTAATTAACGTTAATTAGGGTTAATTAGGGTCCGTTGGGGTCCATTGGGGTCCATTGGTGTTAATTAGCATTAAGTAACGTTAATTAATGTTAATTAATTTGGATCCGTTGGGGTCCATTGGTGTTAATTGGAGTTAATTAGGGTGTTAATTAGCGTTAATTAGTGTTAACTAGGGTTAATTAATTAGGGTCCATTGGGGTCCATTAGCGTTAATTAGTGTTAATTAGCGTTAATTAATGTTAATTAGGGTTAATTAATTGGGGTCCATTGGGGTCCATTAGCGTTAATTGGGGTTAATTAGGGTCCATTGGGGTCCGTTGGGGTCCATTGTGGTCCATTTGGGTTCATTGGCGTTAATTAGCGTTAATTAACGTTAATTAGGGTTAATTACCGTTAATTAGCGTTAATTAACGTTAATTAGGGTTAATTAATTGGGGTCCATTGGGGTCCATTGGCGTTAATTGGCGTTAATTAGTGTTAATTAGCATTAATTGGCGTTAATTAGTGTTAATTAGCATTAATTGGCGTTAATTAGTGTTGATTAGCATTAATTGGAGTTAATTAGGGTTAATTACCGTTAATTAGGGTTAATTAATTAGGGTCCGTTGGGGTCCATTGGCATTAATTGGCGTTAATTGGCATTAATTGGTGTTAATTAGCGTTAATTGGAGTTAATTAGTGTTAATTAGCGTTAATTGGCGTTAATTAATCGTTGTTAATTAGTGTTAATTAGCGATGGCGGAGGAGGTGGCGTCGCGCCTGGCGCGGTTCCGCACGGCCCCGTTCGACAGCCGCTTCCCCAACCAGAACCAGACCCGCAACTGCTGGCAGAACTACCTGGGTGCGACTGGGGGCACTGGGAGCACTGGGACAGACTGGGGGGGACTGGGGGGACTGGGGGGGACTGGGAGGGACTGGGAGGGGACTGGGGGGGACTGGGAGGGGACTGGGAGGGACTGGGAGGGGACTGGGAGGGGACTGGGAGGGGACTGGGAGGGACTGGGGGGGCACTGGGAGAGACTGGGAGCACTGGGAGGGACTGGGGGGGACTGGGAGGGACTGGGAGGGGACTGGGGGGGACTGGGAGGGGACTGGGAGGGCACTGGGAGGGACTGGGGGGGACTGGGGGGGAACTGGGAGGGGACTGGGAGGGGACTGGGAGGGACTGGGGGGGGACTGGGAGGGACTGGGGGGGACTGGGAGGGACTGGGAGGGACTGGGGGGGGACTGGGAGGGGACTGGGAGGGACTGGGGGGGCACTGGGAGGGACTGGGGGGGGACTGGGAGGGGACTGGGGGGGACTGGGAGGCACTGGGAGGGACTGGGGGGGGACTGGGGGGGACTGGGAGGGACTGGGAGGGACTGGGGGGGGACTGGGAGGGGACTGGGAGGGACTGGGGGGGCACTGGGAGGGACTGGGGGGGGACTGGGAGGGGACTGGGGGGGACTGGGAGGCACTGGGAGGGACTGGGGGGGACTGGGGGGGACTGGGGGGGCAACTGGGAGCACTGGGAGGGACTGGGGGGGGACGGGGAGGCACTGGGGGGAACTGGGAGGGGACTGGGGGGAACTGGGAGGGACTGGGGGAGCAACTGGAGCACTGGGAAGGACTGGGACGGAATGGGGGGGGGCTGGGAGGGCACTGGGAGGGACTGGGGGGGCACTGGGAGGGACTGGGAGGGGACTGGGAGGGACTGGGAGGGGACTGGGAGGGACTGGGAGGGCGACTGGGAGGGACTGGGAGCACTGGGAGGAACTGGAGGGGGGGACTGGGAGCACTGGGAGGGACTGGGAGGGAGAACTGGGAGCACTGGGAGGGGGGATGAAGTAACTGGGTGGGGGAGGGTCCCCAGTTCCCCTCCCAGTCCCTCCCAGTCCCTCCCAGTCCCCTCCCAGTCTCTCCCAGTTCCCTCCCAGTCCCCTCCCAGTCCCCTCCCAGTCCCTCCCAGTCCCCTCCCAGTCCCTCCCAGTCCTTCCCAGTCCCCTCCCAGTCCCTCCCAGTGCCTTTTTATCCCTCCCAGTCCCCTCCCAGTCCCCTCCCAGTCCCTCCCAGTCCCCTCCCAGTTCCCCTCCCAGTCCCTCCCAGTTCCCCTCCCAGTCCCCTCCCAGTCCCCTCCCAGTCCCCTCCCAGTCCCTCCCAGTTCCCCTCCCAGTTCCCCTCCCAGTCCCTCCCAGTCCCTCCCAGTTCCCCTCCAGTCCCTCCCAGTCCCTCCCAGTCCCCTCTCAGTCCCTCCCAGTCCTTCCAGTCCCCTCCCAGTCCTTCCCAGTCCCTCCCAGTGCCTCCCAGTCCCTCTCATTCCTCTCCCAGTCCCTCCCAGTCCCTCCCAGTTCCCTTTTATCCCCTCCCATCACCTCCCAGTCCCCCCCCCATTCCCTCCCAGTCCCCTCCCAGTCCCTCCCAGTCCCTCCAGTCCCCTCCCAGTCCCCTCCCAGTCCCCTCCCATCCCCTCCCATCCCCTCCCAGCCCCTCCCAGTCCCTCCCAGTCCTTCCCAGTCCCCTCCCAGTCCCCTCCCAGTGCCTTTTTATCCCTCCCAGTCCCCTCCCAGTCCCCTCCCAGTCCCTCCCAGTCCCCTCCCAGTCCCCTCCCAGCCCCTCCCAGCCCCTCCCAGCCCCTCCCAGTCCCTCCCAGTCCTTCCCAGTCCCCTCCCAGTCCCTCCCAGTGCCTTTTTATCCTCCCAGTCCCCTCCCAGTCCCCTCCCAGTCCCCTCCAGCCCCTCCCAGTCCCTCCCAGTCCCCTCCCAGCCCCTCCCAGTCCCTCCCAGTGCCCTCCCAGTCCCCTCCCAGTCTCTCCCATCCCCTCCCATTCCCCTCCCATCCCCTCCCAGTCCCCTCCCAGTCCTTCCCAGTCCCCTCCCAGTCCCCCCAGTCCCTCCCAGTCCCTCCCAGTGCTCCCAGTTCCCCAGTGGCTCACCCCCCCCGCAGATTTCCACCGGTGCCAGCGGGCGATGGCGGCGCGCGCGCGCGGACGCCGCCCCGTGCCAGTGGTACTTCCGCGTCTACAAATCCCTCTGCCCCACGGCCTGGGTGAGCGCGGGGACACCGGGGACACCCCCACCCCACCCCGAGGTCACCCCGAGGTCACCCCGAGGTCCCCAAGGTCCTCAGAAACCCCCCAGGTGACCCCAAGGTCCTCAGAACCCCCAAGGTGACCCCGAGGTCCCCAAGGTCCTCAGAACCCCCCAGGTGACCCCAAGGTCCTCAGAACCCCCCAGGTGACCCCAAGGTGACCCCAAGGTCCTCAGAACCCCCAAGGTGACCCCGAGGTGACCCCAAGGTCCCCAAGGTCCTCAGAAACCCCCAGGGTCCTCAGAACCCCCAAGGTGACCCCAAGGTGACCCCAAAGTCCTCAGAACCCCCAGGTGACCCCAAGGTCCTCAGGATCCCCAGGTGACCCCGAGGTCCCCAAGGTCCTCAGAACCCCCAAGGTGACCCCAAGGTCCCCAAGGTCCTTCAGAAGCTCCAGGGTGTCCCCAAGGTCCCTTGATGTCCCCGTGGTGCCCCCAAGCCCCCTCGATGTCCCCAAGGTCCCTTGATGTCCCCATGGTGCCCCCAAGCCCCCCTTGATGCCCCCAAGCCCCCTTGATGTCCCCATGGTGCCCCCAAGCCCCCCTTGATGTCCCCAAGGTCCCTTGATGTCCCCATGGTGCCCCCAAGCCCCCTCGATGTCCCCAAGGTCCCTTGATGTCCCCAAGCCCCCCTTGATGTCCCCATGGTGCCCCCAAGCCCCCCTCGATGTCCCCAAGGTCCCTTGATGTCCCCATGGTGCCCCCAAGCCCCCCTTGATGCCCCCAAGCCCCCTTGATGTCCCCAAGCCCCCCTTGATGTCCCCAAGATCCCTTGATGTCCCAAGCCCCCCTTGATGTCCCCATGGTGTCCCCAAGCCCCCTTGATGTCCCCAAGCCCCTTGATGTCCCCATGGTGCCCCCAAGCCCCCCTCGATGTCCCCAAGCCCCCTTGATGTCCCCAAGCCCCCCTTGATGTCCCCAAGGTGCCCCCAAGCCCCCCTTGATGTCCCCAAGCCCCCCTTGATGTCCCCATGGTGCCCCCAAGCCCCCCTCGATGTCCCCAAGGTCCCTTGATGTCCCCATGGTGCCCCCAAGGCCCCCTTGATGCCCCCAAGGTCCCTTGATGTCCCCATGGTGCCCCCAAGCCCCCCTTGATGTCCCCAAGGTCCCTTGATGTCCCCTCGATGTCCCCAAGCCCCCCTCGATGTCCCCAAGCCCCCTTGATGTCCCCAAGCCCCCCTTGATGTCCCCAAGGTGCCCCCAAGCCCCCCTTGATGTCCCCAAGCCCCCCTTGATGTCCCCATGGTGCCCCCAAGCCCCCCTCGATGTCCCCAAGGTCCCTTGATGTCCCCATGGTGCCCCCAAGCCCCCCTTGATGCCCCCAAGCCCCCTTGATGTCCCCAAGCCCCCCTTGATGTCCCCAAGGTCCCTTGATGTCCCCAAGCCCCCTCGATGTCCCCAAGCCCCCCTTGATGTCCCCATGGTGCCCCCAAGCCCCCTTGATGTCCCCAAGCCCCCCTTGATGTCCCCAAGGTCCCTTGATGTCCCCATGGTGCCCCCAAGCCCCCTCGATGTCCCCAAGGTCCCTTGATGTCCCCAAGCCCCCTTGATGTCCCCATGGTGCCCCCAAGCCCCCCTCGATGTCCCAAGGTCCCTTGATGTCCCCATGGTGCCCCCAAGCCCCTCTCGATGTCCCCAAGCCCCCTTGATGTCCCCATGGTGCCCCCAAGCCCCCCTCGATGTCCCCAAGGTCCCTTGATGTCCCCATGGTGCCCCCAAGCCCCCCTCGATGTCCCCAAGGTCCCTTGATGTCCCCAAGCCCCCTTGATGTCCCCATGGTGCCCCCAAGCCCCCCTCGATGTCCCCAAGGTCCCTTGATGTCCCCATGGTGCCCCCAAGCCCCCCTTGATGTCCCCAAGGTCCCTTGATGTCCCCAAGCCCCCCTTGATGTCCCCATGGTGTCCCCAAGCCCCCTTGATGTCCCCAAGCCCCCTTGATGTCCCCAAGCCCCCCCTGATGTCCCCATGTGTCCCCTCCCCCCCCCCAGGTGACCGCGTGGGACGAGTACCGCGAGGAGGGGACCTTCCCGGGCAAGATCTGAGCTGGGGACAACGCGGCCACCACGACGGGGGGGGGGGGAGGGGGGCGGTGGGACATGGGGACAACTTGGGGACATCTGTGTCACCCGAGCAGTGGCCAATAAAGGGTTAACAAGGCACTGGGAGCACTGGGAGGGCACTGGGACGGCACTGGGACCGGGGTCTTCATGGAGTCCGTGGTGTCCCCAACCCCCTGAGATGTCCCCAACCCCGATGTCCTCATGGTCTCCATGATGTCCCCAAGGTCTCCATGGTGTCCCCAACCCCCTGAGATGTCCCCAACCCCCTCCCCCCCGATGTCCCCAAGGTCTCCATGATGTCCCCACCCCCCCCGAGCTGTCCCCAAGCCACCCCCCCGATGTCCTCATGGTCCCCATGGTGTCCCCAACCCCCCTGAGATGTCCCCAACCCCCTCCCCCCCGATGTCCTCATGGTCTCCATGGTGTCCCCAACCCCCCCGAGCTGTCCCCAAGCCACCCCCCGATGTCCTCATGGACTCCATGGTGTCCCCAACCCCCCTGAGATGTCCCAAGCCACCCCCCCGATGTCCTCATGGTCCCCATGATGTCCCCAAGGTCTCCATGATGTCCCCAAGCCCCCTGAGATGTCCCCACCCCCCCGATGTCCTCATGGTCCCCATGGTGTCCCCAACCCCCCTGAGATGTCCCCAACCCCCCCGAGCTGTCCCCAAGCCACCCCCCCGATGTCCTTAAGGTCCCCATGGTGTCCCCAACCCCCTGAGATGTCCCCAACCCCCTCCCCCTCGATGTCCTCATGGTCCCCATGGTGTCCCCAACCCCCCTGAGATGTCCCCAACCCCTTCCCCCGATGTCCCCAAGGTCTCCATGGTGTCCCCAACCCCCCCCCCGATGTCCCCAAGGTCTCCATGATGTCCCCAACCCCCCCGAGCTGTCCCCAAGCCACCCCCCCCGATGTCCTCATGGTCCCCATGGTGTCCTCAACCCCCTGAGATGTCCCCAACCCCCTCCCCCTCGATGTCCTCGTGGTCCCCATGGTGTCCTCAACCCCCTGAGATGTCCCCAACCCCCCCCCCCCCGATGTCCCCAAGGTCTCCATGATGTCCCCAACCCCCCTGAGATGTCCCCAACCCCCCCGAGCTGTCCCCAAGCCACCCCCCCGATGTCCTCATGGTCCCCATGGTGTCCCCAAGCCACCCCTCCGATGTCCTCAAGGTGTCCATGGTGTCCCCAACCCCCTGAGATGTCCCCAACCCCTTCCCCCGATGTCCCCAAGGTCTCCATGGTGTCCCCAACCCCCCCCCCCCGATGTCCCCAAGGTCTCCATGGTGTCCCCAACCCCCCTGAGATGTCCCCAACCCCCTCCCCCTCGATGTCCTCATGGTCCCCATGGTGTCCCCAACCCCCCTGAGATGTCCCCAACCCCCCCGAGCTGTCCCCAAGCCACCCCCCCGATGTCCTCATGGTCCCCATGGTGTCCCCAAGCCACCCCTCCGATGTCCTCAAGGTGTCCATGGTGTCCCCAACCCCCCTGAGATGTCCCCAACCCCCCCGAGCTGTCCCCAAGCCTCCCCCCCGGTGTCCTCATGGTCCCCATGGTGTCCCCAAGCCACCCCTCCGATGTCCTCAAGGTGTCCATGGTGTCCCCAACCCCCCTGAGATGTCCCCAACCCCCCTGAGATGACACGGGGGGGGGTGGGGGGGGGTGGGACCAGGTTTTATTGATCAGGGAGGAGGTCCCGGGGGTCCCATCGTGAAGTTCTCCGTGGGGTCCTCATCTCACCCTGAGGTTCTCCAGGAGCTCCTTGGGGTCCCTTTTCCAGGGGGGCCCATCTGGGTTCTCCAAGGGGTCTCCAGGAGCTCCATGAGGTCCCATCTCCTGGTTATCCATGGGGTCTCCAGGAGCTCCATGGGGTCCCATCTCCTGGTTCTCCATGGGGTCTCCAGGAGCTCCATGAGGTCCCATCTGGGTTCTCCATGGGGTCCCATCTCCTGGTTCTCCAAGGGGTCTCCAGGAGCTCCATGGGGTCCCATCTTGAGGTGCTCCATGGGGTCTCCAGGAGCTCCATGGGGTCCCATCTCCAGGTGCTCCATGGGGTCTCCAGGAGCTCCATGGGGTCCCATCTCCTGGTTCTCCATGGGGTCTCCAGGAGCTCCATGGGGTCCCATCTGGGTTCTCCATGGGGTCCCATCTGGGTTCTCCATGGGGTCTCCAGGAGCTCCATGGGGTCCCATCTTGAGGTGCTCCATGGGGTCCCATCTCCTGGTTCTCCAAGGGGTCTCCAGGAGCTCCATGGGGTCCCATCTCCTGGTTCTCCAAGGGGTCTCCAGGAGCTCCATGGGGTCCCATCTTGAGGTGCTCCATGGGGTCTCCAGGAGCTCCATGGGGTCCCATCTCCTGGTTCTCCATGGGGTCTCCAGGAGCTCCATGAGGTCCCATCTCCAGGTTCTCCAAGGGGTCTCCAGGAGCTCCATGAGGTCCCATCTCCTGGTTCTCCATGGGGTCTCCAGGAGCTCCATGAGGTCCCATCTGGGTTCTCCATGGGGTCCCATCTTGAGGTGCTCCATGGGGTCTCCAGGAGCTCCATAGGGTCCCATCTCCTGGTTCTCCATGGGGTCTCCAGGAGCTCCATGGGGTCCCATCTCCTGGTTCTCCAAGGGGTCTCCAGGAGCTCCATGGGGTCCCATCTCCAGGTTCTCCATGGGGTCCCATCTCCTGGTTCTCCAAGGGGTCTCCAGGTTCTTCATGGGGTTCCAGCTCGAGGTTCTCCATGGAGCCCCATCTTGAGGTGCTCCATGGGGTCTCCAGGAGCTCCATGAGGTCCCATCTGGGTTCTCCATGGGGTCCCATCTCCTGGTTCTCCATGGGGTCTCCAGGACCTCCATGAGGTCCCATCTCCAGGTTCTCCTTGGGGTCTCCAGGTTCTTCATGGGGTCCCAGCTCGAGGTTCTCCATGGAGCCCCATCTTGAGGTGCTCCATGGGGTCTCCAGGAGCTCCATGGGGTCCCATCTGGGTTGTCCATGGGGTCCCATCTCCTGGTTCTCCAAGGGATCTCCAGGAGCTCCATGGGGTCCCATCTGGGTTGTCCATGGGGTCCCATCTCCTGGTTCTCCATGGGGTCTCCAGGACCTCCATGAGGTCCCATCTCCAGGTTCTCCTTGGGGTCTCCAGGTTCTTCATGGGGTCCCAGCTCGAGGTTCTCCATGGAGCCCCATCTTGAGGTGCTCCATGGGGTCTCCAGGAGCTCCATGGGGTCCCATCTGGGTTCTCCATGGGGTCCCATCTCCTGGTTCTCCATGGGGTCTCCAGGACCTCCATGAGGTCCCATCTCCAGGTTCTCCTTGGGGTCTCCAGGTTCTTCATGGGGTCCCAGCTCGAGGTTCTCCATGGAGCCCCATCTTGAGGTGCTCCATGGGGTCTCCAGGAGCTCCATGGGGTCCCATCTGGGTTCTCCATGGGGTCCCATCTCCTGGTTCTCCAAGGGATCTCCAGGAGCTCCATGGGGTCCCATCTTGAGGTGCTCCATGGGGTCCCATCTCCTGGTTCTCCAAGGGGTCTCCAGGAGCTCCATGGGGTCCCATCGTGAGGTTCTCCAAGGGGTCTCCAGGTTCTTCATGGGGTTCCAGCTCGAGGTTCTCCATGGAGCCCCATCTTGAGGTGCTCCATGGGGTCTCCAGGAGCTCCTTGTATTTCTCCGTGGGGTGTCCAGGTTCTCCGTGGGGTCTCCAGGTTCTCCGTGGGGTCCCATCATCCCAAGTCCTCCGCGTGGTCTCCAGGAGCTCCACGGGGACCTCCTGGAGCTACGGGAGCAGGGGGACGGCCGGGAGGGGCCGCAGGGCCAGGGCCCCCCCCCAGGACCTGTCCCACCGCGTTCCCGGCTCCGAGGACGGGGCCGAGCGCCCCGAACGGCAGCGACCCCAGAGGGGACCCTGGGGGGGACACGGCGGCGTCAGCCCCACCACGGCCTCCAGGGCTGGAGAAGCCCCAGGGGTGGAGAAGCTCAACCTTGGTCTCCATGGATGGAGAAGCCCCATGGATGGAGAAGCTCAACCTTGGTCTCCATGGATGGAGAAGCTCCATGGATGGAGAAGCCCCATCCTGGTCTCCATGGATGGAGAAGCTCAGCCTTGGTCTCCATGGATGGAAGGAGAAGTCCCATGGATGGAAGGAGAAGTCCCATGGATGGAAGGAGAAGCCCCATGGGTGGAGAAGCCCCATCCTGGTCTCCATGGGTGGAAGGAGCTCCATGGTTGGAAGAAGAAGACCAGTCCTGGTCTCCATGGGTGGAGGAGCCCCATGGATGGAGAAGCTCAACCTTGGTCTCCATGGATGGAGAAGCCCCATGGATGGAGAAACCCCATGGGTGGAAGAAGAAGACTCATCCTGGTCCCCATGGATGGAGAAACCCAACCTTGGTCTCCATGGGTGGAAGGAGCTCCATGGATGGAAGAAGAAGACCAGTCCTGGTCTCCATCAATGGAGAAGGCCCTTGGAAGGAGAAGCCCCATCCTGGTCTCCATGGGTGGAGAAGCCCCATCCTGGTCTCCACGGATGGAGAAGCTCAACCTTGGTCTCCATGGATGGAAGGAGCTCCATGGATGGAGAAGCCCCACCCTGGTCTCCATGAACGGATGGAGAAGCCCCAGGGGTGGAGAAGCCCAACCTTGGTCTCCATGGATGGAGAAACCCCATGGATGGAGAAACCCCATGGGTGGAAGAAGAAGACTCATCCTGGTCCCCATGGGTGGAGAAACCCAACCTTGGTCTCCATGGATGGAGAAGCCCCATGGATGGAGAAGCCCCACCCTGGTCCCCATGGATGGAGAAGCCCAACCTTGGTCTCCATGGGTGGAAGGAGAAGACCTTGGAGAAGGTGTCTCCTCACCTGGAGGTCCCCACCCCCCCCAGGTGTGTCCTCACCTGCCAGCAGGTCCCGCCGGGCTCGGCGCCGGGCGCAGGCGTCACCGGGGCGGCAGGAGGAGACCTCGGGGCACCACGGGGCTGCGGGAGGACACGGAGAGGTCACCATGGCGACGGGGAGGTCACCATGGAGACGGAGAGGTCACCATGGCCACAGGGAGGTCACCATGGATACAGTGAGGTCACCATGGAGATGGAGAGGTCACCATGGATACAGGGAGGTCACCATGGATACAGTGAGGTCACCATGGAGATGGAGAGGTCACCATGGATACAGGGAGGTCACCATGGACACAGAGAGGTCACCGTGGAGATGGAGAGGTCACCATGGATGCAGAGAGGTCACCATGGAGACAGAGAAGTCACCATGGCCATGGAGAGGTCACCATGGACACAGAGAGGTCACCATGGATACAGGGAGGTCACCGTGGAGACAGGGAGGTCACCATGGAGACGGGGAGGTCACCATGGACACAGAGAGGTCACCATGGAGACGGAGAGGTCACCATGGAGATGGAGAGGTCACCATGGATGCAGAGAGGTCACCATGGATACAGGGAGGTCACCATGGAGATGGAGAGGTCACCATGGATGCAGAGAGGTCACCATGGATACAGGGAGGTCACCATGGAGATGGAGAGGTCACCGTGGAGACAGGGAGGTCACCATGGAGACGGGGAGGTCACCATGGACACAGAGAGGTCACCATGGAGACGGAGAGGTCACCATGGAGATGGAGAGGTCACCATGGATGCAGAGAGGTCACCATGGATACAGGGAGGTCACCATTGAGATGGAGAGGTCACCATGGAGAATGGAGAGGTCACCATGGACGCAGAGAGGTCACCATGGAGACGGGGAGGTCACCATGGCCACAGAGAGGTCACCATGGACAGGGAGAGGTCACCATGGCCACAGAGAGGTCACCATGGAGACAGAGAGGTCAAGGGTGGACAGGGAGCTGGAGAACATCACGGGTAGAGATGCTGGAGGTCACCATGGCCGCAGAGAGGTCAAGGGTGGACAGGAACGTGGAGAACATGAAGGATGGAGATGCTGGAGGTCACCATGGCCACAGAGAGGTCACCATGGAGACGGGGAGGTCACCATGGCCACAGAGAGGTCACCATGGACGCAGAGAGGTCACCATGGACGCAGAGAGGTCACCATGGCCACAGAGAGGTCAAGGGTGGACAGGGAGCTGGAGAACATCACGGGTGGCCACCACAGGTTGACCACCAGGGTCCCCCCCCCCACCCCCCCCGCCCGGTGTCCCCCAGGTCCCCCGACTCACGGCAACGGCTGGGGACGTCCCAAGGTGTCACCCGCGCCCCGGCCTGGTGACAAGCGGCCTCGTAGGCCCTCAGGACCTCCTGGAGAACCTCCTGGAGAACCTCCTGGTCCTCAGGAGCTTCACAGAGCTCCCGCCGGCAGACGGCGTCGAAGGTCCCCGGTTGGACCACGCGGTGACAACGGCCGAAGGGACCTCGGGTGGCCCGAGGAGCCCGCAGAGCTCGGCGTGGACCGAGGTCCTCTTGGAGGGTTGGTGGCAAGGAGGACACGTGGGACCGGGACACGGGCGGTGGCACCGGGGCGAGGAGAAGGCGGTGGCCGCGTGGAGGTGGTCGTTGCGGGCGCGGCCGTCGAAGTCACCGCAGAGGCCGCAGGTGACGGCGCGGGAAGAGGGAGGAACGGTGACGACCACCAGGAGACCCGGCCCGGCCACCACTCGGAGACCGAAGGAGGTGACGAGGACCAGGGAGGTGGTGGTGGTGGTGGTGGTGGTGGTGGTGGTGGTGGTGGCACCTTCTCGGGTGACGCAGAGCGAGCGTCCCCGCAGGCAGAAGGGCAGCGGCACCGGGGACCCGGCCACCTGCGGGGGGGGGGGGGACGGGACAGGGGCTCCACCCAACCTTCTCCATCGACCCAACCTTCTCCAACCTCTTCCATTGACCCAACCTTCTCCATCAACCCAACCTTCTCCAACCTTCTCCCATCATCTCCCACCTTCTCCCACCTTCTCCCATCTCCAACCTTCTCCAACCTCTTCCATCATAACCCAACCTTCTCCACCCAACCTTCTCCATCAACCCAACCTTCTCCAATCATCTCCAACCATCTCCAACCTCCTCCCACCTCCTCCACCATCTCCAACCTTCTGCATCCTTCTCCATCCTTCTCCGACCTTCAACCTTCTCCAACGTCTTCCGTTGACCCCACCTTCTCCGACCTTCTTCAACGTTCTCCCACCTTCTCCGACCTTTTCCAACCTTCAACCTTCTCCCACCTTCTCCAACCTCCAACCTTCTCCAACGTCTTCCATTGACCCCACCTTCTCCAACCATCTCCGACCTTCTCCAACCTCTGCCAGTGACCCAACCTTCTCCACCCAACCATCTCCATCAACCCAACCTTCCCCAACCATCTCCAACCTTCTCCAACCTTCAACCTTTTCCCACCTTCTCCAACCTTCTCCCACCTCTTCCATTGACCCAACCATCTCCATCAACCCAACCTTCTCCAACCTTCTCCGACCACTGCCAGTGACCCAACCTTCTCCACCCAACCTTCTCCATCAACCCAACCTTCAACCATCTCCCACCTTCTCCAACCTCCAACCTTCTCCAGCCTCTTCCATTGACCCAACCTTCTCCACCCAACCATCTCCATCAACCCAACCATCTCCAACCATCTCCAACCTTCAACCTTCTCCCACCTTCTCCCACCTTCAACCATCTCCAACCTTCTCCCACCTCTTCCATCAACCCAACCTTCTCCACCCAACCATCTCCATCAACCCAACCTTCTCCCACCTTCTCCCACCTTCAACCTTCTCCCACCTTCTCCCACACCTTCTCCCACCTTCAACCTTCTCTGACCTTCTCCCACCTTCTCCAACCTTCTCCAATCTTCTCCAACCTTCTCCGACCGCTTCCAGTGACCCAACCTTCTCCACCCAACCATCTCCATCAACCCAACCTTCTCCAACCTTCAACCTTCTCCCACCTTCTCCAACCTTCTCCCACCATCTCCCACCATCTCCAACCTTCTCCAACCTTCTCCCACCTTCTCCCATCTCCAACCTTCTCCAACCTCTTCCATTGACCCAACCATCTCCATCAACCCAACCTTCTCCAACCTTCAACCATCTCCCACCTTCTTCTCCCACCTTCTCCAACCTTCTCCACCCAACCATCTCCATCAACCCAACCTTCTCCAACCTTCAACCGTCTCCCACCTCCTCCCATCTTCTCCAACCTTCTCCACCCAACCATCTCCATCAACCCAACCTTCTCCAACCTTCAACCGTCTCCCACCTCCTCCCACCTTCTCCCACCTTCAACCTTCTCCCACCTTCTCCCATCTCCAACGTTCTCCAGCCTCTTCCATTGACCCAACCATCTCCATCAACCCAACCTTCCTTCTCCCACCTTCTCCCACCTTCTCCCACCTTCTCCCACCTCCTCCACCCAACCTTGTCCCTCCATGTCCCCCCCACCCCCACCATCTCCTCACCTCCAGACCCCCGTCCCTCAGGACCCAGCGCCGCTCTCCCACCGTCACCGTCACCGTCCTCCTCCTCCTGCCACCGTCGCTGACGGCCACCTGGAAGGCCGGCTGCTCCTTGGTGGGACCGCAGCTCCGGGCCACCACGTAGGAGCAGTTGTCCCCCACGGCCACCTCGGCGCCGTCGAAGCTCAGGAAGTGCCGGGTGCCCACGGAACGACAGGTTCTTGGGGCGCCGGTGACCTCCTGACCCTCTGGGCACCTTCGGGTGACACCAAGGGTGGAGACGCAACCTTCACGGCACCCGTGGGGACAACCAGGGGCGCAGACGGAGTAGCGGGTGCCCTCGGGGCAGGCGGGAGCTGGAGGTGGGGCGAGAGGAGGACCTCGTGGTGGGAACCTGCCCGGGCTGTCCAGGTCCCACCCCATGGTGTCCAGGTCCCACCCATGATGTCCAGGTCCCACTCCAGGGTGTCCAGGTCCCACCCCATGGTGTCCAGGTCCCACCCATGATGTCCAGGTCGCACTCCAGGGTGTCCAGGTCCCACCCGTGGTGTCCAGGTCCCACCCCATGGTGTCCAGGTCCCACCCCATGATGTCCAGGTCCCACCCATGATGTCCAGGTCCCACTCCAGGGTGTCCAGGTCCCACCCGTGGTGTCCAGGTCCCACCCATGATGTCCAGGTCCCACCCATGGTGTCCAGGTCCCACCCCATGATGTTCAGGTCCCCACCCAGGATGTCCAGGTCCCACCCATGGTGTTCAGGTCCCACCCCATGATGTTCAGGTCCCACCCAGGATGTCCAGGTCCCACCCATGATGTCCAGGTCCCACCCATGAGGTCCAGGTCCCACCCATGATGTCCAGGTCCCACCCATGAGGTCCAGGTCCCACCCCAGGGTGTCCAGGTCCCACCCATGATGTCCAGGTCCCACCCCAGGGTGTCCAGGTCCCCTCCTGGGGTGGAGAAGGTTGGAAGGAGAAGGTTGGGATGGAGAAGGTTGGGATGGAGAAGGTTGGGAAGGAGAAGGTTGGAAGGAAAAGGTTGGGGTGGAGAAGGTTGGGATGGAGAAGGTTGGGAAGGAGAAGGTTGGGATGGAGAAGGTTGGGGTGGAGAAGGTTGGGATGGAGAAGGTTGGGATGGAGAAGGTCGGGTGAAGGTCGGGTGGAGAAGGTGGGGTGGGGGTGGAGCAGCTGACTCACGGCAGAAGCCCTTGGAGCGCCACTCCAGGACCTTCCCACCGGTCTCCTGGCAGGCGGTGACGTAGGCGGCGAGGACGCGGCAGACGCCGTCGCGCCGGCACCGGTCGGCGACGCAATCGTGGTAGAAGGTCTCGGGGCGGACGACGTCGCGTCGTGGCAGAGCCGGAAGGGGCCGTCCTTGCTGAGGACCATCCTGCACCCCACGTCCTCCTCCTCGGCTTGGACCTTCTCTGGGCACGGGGGCACCCTCCGGGCACGTCGCGTCCATGCGCCACGCCACGTCGTTACGGAGGCCACCAGGAACGTCGTTACGGAGGCCACCAGGGACGTCGTTATGGAGGCCACCAGGGACGTCGTTACGGGGGCCACCAGGGACGTCGTTATGGAGGCCACCAGGGACGTCGTTACGGGGGCCACCAGGGACGTCGTTATGGAGGCCACCAGGACGTCGTTACGGAGGCCACCAGGACGTCGTTACGGGGGCCACCAGGGACGTCGTTATGGAGGCCACCAGGGACGTCGTTACAGAGGCCACCAGGGACGTCGTTACGGGGGTCACCATCGCCATCACCACAGAGGCCACAGAAGGTCCCGGTGGTGGCGCCGGGCACGCGGACGCTGACCCGGCCGTGGTGTCCATCGAAGGCCACCACCACCCCCCGGGGCGTGACCAGCGTCACCTCCCAGCCCTGCGCCCACAGCGCCAACCCCGAAGGGCGGGAGAGGTGGGGCAGGAGACGCGGGACATCGTCCACCTGGAAACGGGGCGGAAACGGGAGGAAATGGGTCGGAAATGGGGGGAAAAAGGAGGAAATGGGGGAAAAAAGGAGGAAATGGGGGAAAAGGAGGAAATGGGGAAAAAAAGGAGGAAATGGGGGAAAAAAAAGGAGGAAATGGGGGAAAAAAAGGAGGAAATGGGGGAAAAATGGAGGAAATGGGGGAAAAAAAGGAGGAAATGGGGGAAAAATGGGAGAAATGGGGAAAAAAAGGAGGAAATGGGAAAAAAAAGGAGGAAATGGGGAAAAAAAGGAGGAAATGGGGGGAAAAGGAGGAAATGGGGAAAAAGGAGGAAATGGGGAAAAAAGGAGGAAATGGGGAAAAAAGGAGGAAATGGGGGAAAAATGGAGGAAATGGGGGAAAAAGGAGGAAATGGGGAAAAAAAGGAGGAAATGGGGGAAAAAAAGGAGGAAATGGGGGAAAAATGGGAGGAAATGGGGGAAAAAAAAGGAGGAAATGGTGAAAAAGGGAGGAAATGGGGAAAAAAGGGAGGAAATGGGGGAAAAGGGGAGAAAATGCGTCCAAAAAGGAGGAAATGCGTCCCAAAAGGCCGTGGGAAGGGGGGAAATGGGGTGGAAATGGGGTGAATTGGGTGGAAATGGTAAAAAGTGGGGTGGGAAGGGGGAAATTGGGGAGGAAATGGGGTGGGAAGGGGGAAATTGGGGAGGAAATGGGGTGGGAAGGGAAGAAAATGGGGAAAGGGGGTAGAAATGGCACAAGAATGTGGAGGGAAGAGGAGGAAAAGGGGAGGAAATGGGGAGGAAATGGGTCAGGAAAGGGGAAACTGGGGGAAATGGGGTGGAAATTGAGTCAGGAAAGGGGAAACTGGGGGGAAATGGAGAGGAAATGGGGAAACTGGGGGGAAACGGGGAGGAAATGGGTCAGGAAAGGGGAAACTGGGGGAAATGGAGAGGAAATGGGGTCAGGAATGGGGAAACTGGGAGGAAATGGGGAGGAAATGGGGTCAGGAATGAGAAAAATGGGAGGAAATGGGGTCAGGAAAGGGGAAACTGGAGGGAAATGGGGAGGAAATGGGTCAGGAAGGGGGAAACTGGGAGGAAATGGGGCGGAAATGGGATGGCCCCCCTCCTCCGGGGTTGCCCCGCTCACCGTCGCCCGGCCGGCCTCCAGCCCCACGCGTGTGCTGCCCACGAGGACCTCGACGCCGGCGATGCCGTCGGGTCCCCCGCGCAGGACGACGCGGAAAGGCTCAGCGCCTTCGTCTCCCGGGCAGGATCCGACCAGGAGGTGGAGGCAGGAGACGGGGAAGTCGCGGTGGAGGCGGTCGAAGGTGCGCAGGTGGCCCAGGCCCAGCACGGAGCAGGTGAGGGACGCGGGGGAGGGGCCGGGCGTGGGGACAGGGGTGGGGGCAGGGGGGGTGACACAGGGCTCCTGGGGGGATCTGGAGGAGCAGGATGGGGCTGCGGGAGCAGGAGGAGGAGGGGGTTGGTCCAGGTGTCCTTCTGGAAGGGGTTTCTCCATCCGTCCGTCTGTCCGTCCGTCCTTCTCCACCTCCTTCTCCATCCTCCCACCCCTCCACCTCTCCCCGGCTCCTCCATCCCTTCATTCTTCTCCCACCGGTTCCTTTCTCCATCCCCCCCACCCCCACCCCTTCATCCTTCACCCTTTCTCCGTCCGTCCGTCCGTCCGTCCGTCCTTTTCCACCCGGTTCTCCACAACCTCATCCTTCACCTCCTTCTCCACCCACCTGACCCCTCCCCCCCTCCCCCCACCCCTTTCTCCATCCCCCCACCCCCCCCCCTTCATGCTTCACCCTTTCTCCGTCCGTCCGTCTGTCCGTCTGTCCCTCCATCTCCAAGTGTCCCCCCCTCCACCCCCACCCCCCACCCCCTCCAACTCACGGCACGCTGTCCCGTCGCCGTCGCCGTCGCCGCGGACGCAGACCCCGCACGTTCGTCCCCTCAGCGCCGCCGCCATCGTCACGGTGACGGCGCCGTCGCCCCCCAGGGCCACCCGCACGCCCGCCGACGTCGTCGCCCACCGTTGGCCACCGCGACGTTCCAGGCGCAGCCGACCCCCGGCCAACGAGAGCGGCAAGCGGAGCGGCCGCCCGGCCACCTGCGAGGGGGGGGGAGGGGACAGCGGTGGGACACCTGGGTCCCAGCTCCAGGTGATGGGAATGGGACTGGGAGGCACTGGGAGAGCCGGGGCCTCTCCCAGTTGATGGGACCAGGGGTTGGGAATGGGACTGGGAGGAACTGGGAGAGCTGGGGCCTCTCCCAGTTGACGGGACCAGGGGTTGAGAAGGAACTGGAAGAAACTGGGAGAGCTGGGTCCTCTCCCAGTTGATGGGACGAGGGGTTGGGAAGGCACTGGGAGAACTGGGTCCTCTCCCAGTTGACGGGACCAGGGGTTGGGAATGGGACTGGGAGGAACTGGGAGAGCTGGGTCCTCTCCCAGTTGACGGGACCAGGGGTTGGGAATGGGACTGGAAGGCACTGGGAGAGCTGGGTCCTCTCCCAGTTGATGGAACCAGGGGTTGGGAATGGGACTGGGAGGTACTGGGAGAGCTGGGTCCTCTCCCAGTTGACGGGACCAGGAGTTGGGAATGGGACTGGGAGGAACTGGGAGAACTGGGTCCACTCCCAGTTGATGGGACGAGGGGTTGGGAAGGAACTGGGAGGCACTGGGAGAGCTGGGTCCTCTCCCAGTTGATGGGACCATGAGGTGGGAATGGGACTGGAAGGCACTGGGAGAGCTGGGTCCTCTCCCAGTTGACGGGACCAGGAGTTGGGAATGGGACTGGGAGGAACTGGGAGAACTGGGTCCACTCCCAGTTGATGGGACGAGGGGTTGGGAAGGAACTGGGAGGCACTGGGAGAGCTGGGTCCTCTCCCAGTTGATGGGACCAGGGGTTGGGAAGGAACTGGGAGGCACTGGGAGAGCTGGGTCCTCTCCCAGTTGATGGGACGAGCGGTTGGGAAGGAACTGGGAGGCACTGGGAGAGCTGGGTCCTCTCCCAGTTGACGGGACGAGGGATTGGGAAGGAACTGGGAGGAACTGGGAGAGCTGGGTCCACTCCCAGTTGATGGGACGAGGGGTTGGGAATGGAACTGGGAGGCACTGGGAGAGCTGGGTCCTCACCCAGTTGATGGGACCATGAGGTGGGAATGGGACTGGAAGGCACTGGGAGAGCTGGGTCCTCTCCCAGTTGACGGGACCAGGAGTTGGGAATGGGACTGGGAGGAACTGGGAGAACTGGGTCCACTCCCAGTTGATGGGACGAGGGGTTGGGAAGGAACTGGGAGGCACTGGGAGAGCTGGGTCCTCTCCCAGTTGATGGGACCAGGGGTTGGGAACGAACTGGGAGGCACTGGGAGAGCTGGGTCCTCTCCCAGTTGATGGGACGAGCGGTTGGGAAGGAACTGGGAGAACTGGGAGAGCTGGGTCCTCACCCAGTTGATGGGACGAGGGGTTGGGAATGGGACTGGGAGGCACTGGGAGAGCTGGGTCCTCTCCCAGTTGATGGGACCAGGGGTTGGGAAGGAACTGGGAGAACTGGGTCCTCTCCCAGTTGATGGGACGAGGGGTTGGGAATGGAACTGGGAGGAACTGGGAGAGCTGGGTCCTCTCCCAGTTGATGGGACGAGGGGTTGGGAATGGAACTGGGAGGCACTGGGAGAGCTGGGTCCACTCCCAGTTGATGGGACGAGGGGTTGGGAAGGAACTGGGAGGCACTGGGAGAGCTGGGCTCCCAGTTGATTGGACCATGACGGTGGGAATGGGACTGGAAGTCAACTGGGAGAGCTGGGTCCTCTCCCAGTTGACGGGACCAGGAGTTGGGAATGGGACTGGGAGGAACTGGGAGAACTGGGTCCACTCCCAGTTGATGGGACGAGGGGGTTGGAAGGAACTGGGAGGCACTGGGGAGAGCTGGGTCCTCTCCCAGTTGATGGGACCATGAGGTGGGAATGGGACTGGAAGGCACTGGGAGAGCTGGGGTCCTCTCCCAGTTGACGGGACCAGGAGTTGGGAATGGGACTGGGAGGCACTGGGAGAACTGGGTCCACTCCCAGTTGATGGGACGAGGGGTTGGGAAGGAACTGGGAGGCACTGGGAGAGCTGGGTCCTCTCCCAGTTGATGGGACCAGGGGTTGGGAAGGAACTGGGAGGCACTGGGAGAGCTGGGTCCTCTCCCAGTTGATGGGACGAGCGGTTGGGAAGGAACTGGGAGGCACTGGGAGAGCTGGGTCCTCTCCCAGTTGATGGGACGAGCGGTTGGGAGGAACTGGGAGAACTGGGTCCTCTCCCAGTTGACGGGACGAGCGGTTGGAAGGAACTGGGAGGCACTGGGAGAGCTGGGTCCTCTCCCAGTTGACGGGACGAGGGATTGGGAAGGAACTGGGAGGCACTGGGAGAGCTGGGTCCTCTCCCAGTTGACGGGACGAGGGGATTGGGAAGGAACTGGGAGGAACTGGGAGAACTGGGTCCACTCCCAGTTGATGGGACGAGGGGTTGGGGAATGGAACTGGGAGGCACTGGGAGAGCTGGGTCCTCACCCAGTTGATGGGACCATGAGGTGGGAATGGGACTGGAAGGCACTGGGAGAGCTGGGTCCTCTCCCAGTTGACGGGACCAGGAGTTGGGAATGGGACTGGGAGGAACTGGGAGAACTGGGTCCACTCCCAGTTGATGGGACGAGGGGTTGGGAAGGAACTGGGAGGCACTGGGAGAGCTGGGTCCTCTCCCAGTTGATGGGACCAGGGGTTGGGAAGGAACTGGGGAGGCACTGGGAGAGCTGGGTCCTCTCCCAGTTGATGGGACGAGCGGTTGGGAAGGAACTGGGAGAACTGGGATGAGCTGGGTCCTCACCCAGTTGATGGGACGAGGGGTTGGGAATGGGACTGGGAGGCACTGGGAGAGCTGGGTCCTCTCCCAGTTGATGGGACCAGGGGTTGGGAAGGAACTGGGAGAACTGGGTCCTCTCCCAGTTGATGGGACGAGGGGTTGGGAATGGAACTGGGAGGAACTGGGAGAGCTGGGTCCTCTCCCAGTTGATGGGACGAGGGGTTGGGAATGGAACTGGGAGGCACTGGGAGAGCTGGGTCCTTTCCCAGTTGATGGGACGAGCGGTTGGGAAGGAACTGGGAGGAACTGGGAGAGCTGGGTCCTCTCCCAGTTGATGGGACGAGGGGTTGGGAATGGAACTGGGAGGCACTGGGAGAGCTGGGTCCACTCCCAGTTGATGGGACGAGGGGTTGGGAAGGAACTGGGAAGGCACTGGGAGAGCTGGGTCCTCTCCCAGTTGATGGGACCAGGGGTTGGGAAGGAACTGGGAGAACTGGGTCCTCTCCCAGTTGACGGGATGAGGGATTGGGAAGGAACTGGGAGGCACTGGGAGAGCTGGGTCCTCTCCCAGTTGATGGGACAGGGGTTGGGAACGAACTGGGAGGCACTGGGAGAGCTGGGTCCTCTCCCAGTTGATGGGACCAGGGGTTGGGAAGGAACTGGGAGGCACTGGGAGAGCTGGGTCCCTCTCCCAGTTGATGGGACGAGGGATTGGGAACGAACTGGGAGGCACTGGGAGAGCTGGGTCCTCACCCTCGCCGTCGTCTCCCCTCCCCCTCGCACCAGGACCACCTGGAATCCGTCCCCACGGAGCGTGACGTGTCCGAAGGCGGCGCCGGGTCCTCTTCCCACCTGGCCACCCACCGTCACCTGCAGGGCCGGCTCCTTGGCCCCACAGGTGGCCACCAAGGTGGGGCTGCAAGGTCCATCCAGGTCGTAGGTGTTCCCGTCGAAGGCTCGGTACCTCCAGCGCCCCAGGACGTGGCAGACGAGGGGGGGCTGCGAGACGGGGAGGCACCTGGGGGAGGTCCCCACCACCTGGCACCTGGTTCCAGGTGGACAATCCGTGTCCTTGCACGTTGGCTCCTTGGGGACACATCTAGGGGTGGTTCCCACCACCTGACACCTGGTTCCAGAGTGGACAAGTCACCTCCTTGCACGTTGGCTCGTTGGGGACACATCTAGGGGTCGTTCCCACCACCTGACACCTGGTTCCAGGTGGACAAGTCACCTCCTTGCACGTTGGCTCGTTGGGGACACATCTAGGGGAGGTTCCCACCACCTGACACCTGGTTCCAGGTGGACAAGTCATCTCCTTGCACGTTGACTCGTTGGGGACACATCTAGGGGAGGTTCCCACCACCTGGCACCTGGTTCCAGGTGGACAATCCGTGTCCTTGCACGTTGGCTCCTTGGGGGACACATCTAGGGGAGGTTCCCACCACCTGGCACCTGTTCCAGGTGGACAATCCGTGTCCTTGCACGTTGGCTCCTTGGGGACACATCTAGGGGTGGTTCCCACCACCTGGCACCTGGTTCCAGGTGGACAATCCGTGTCCTTGCACGTTGACCTCCTGGCCACGCACGTCGGCCGCTCCTCCACCACCTGGCAGGTGGTCCCGTCCGGGGCATCGCACGACGTCACACGACCTTTGGGTGGGGACGCAGGTGGGCCAACCCCCGTCCAGCTGGCAAGGTGGTGGCTTGGGGACAGCGAACGGTGACGCAGGTAGGGACATCCCGGGTCATGCGGACGCATTTGGGCCACCCTTGGACCACCCGGCACGCGGTGGCTTTCGGGCACCGGAGGTGACGGCAGGAGGGGACGCGGACGCAGCGGGGCCACCCGTTGAGGGACCTTGCAGCCCGCGCCCACCTGGCACCGCAGGTGCCTGCACGAAGGTCTGAGAGAAGCACGAGGGGCGACCGTGGACGACCACGCAGGAGGTGCCAGGTGTGCAGACCACGTCCCGGCAGGGTCCGGCCATGGCGGAGCAGAGGGCGCCCACGCAGGAGGTGACGACGGCAGGTGGTGGCATCTCAGGGACGTCGGGAAGCGGGGTGACCCCAGAGAGAGGGCAGAGGTGGGAAGGCAGCGGGGCCACCCGGCTGTCACCGTGCAGGTGGTGCCCTTGGGACACGGGAGGTCCCTACAGGAAGGTCTCTTCAAGGAGGTCTTGGCTTGGACACACCTGGGCCACCCCTCGACCACCTGGCAGGTGGTGCCCTTCTGGCATTGGATGCCCTCACACGAAGGTTGGTGGTGGACACATCGTGGTTGCCCGGTCCATCATCTTGCACGACGTCCCATGGGGACACTGGAGGTCCCGGCATGAAGGTTCCTGGTGGGACACCTTGGTCAGGACACACCTGGGCCACCCCTTGACCACCTGGCAGGTGGTGCCCTTCTGGCACTGGATGCCCTCACAGGAAGGTTGGTGATGGACACATTGGGGCCACCCATCCCTCATCTTGCAGGTGGTGCCCTTGGGACACGGGAGGTCCCCTACAGGAAGGTCTCCTCATGGAGGTCTTGCTCTGGACACACCTGGGCCACCCCTGGACCACCTGGCAGGTGGTGCCCTTCTGGCATTGGACGTCCTGGCACGAGGGTTGGAGGTGGACACATCGTGGTTGACCTTCCACCATCTTGCACAACATCCCTTTGGGACAGTGGACATCATGACAAGAAGGTTCCTGGTGGGACACCTTGGTCTGGACACACACTGGGCCACCCCATCGATCACCTGGCAGGTGGTGCCCTTCTGGCATTGGATGCCCTCGACACCGAGGGTTGGTGGTGGACACATCGTGGTTGACCTTCCATCATCTTGCACGACGTCCCATGGGGACACTGGAGGTCCCGGCATGAAGGTTCCTGGTGGGACACCTTGGTCAGGACACACCTGGGCCACCCCTGGACCACCTGGCAGGTGGTGCCCTTCTGGCACTGAATGTCCTGGCACGAGGGGTTGGAGGTGGACACATCGTGGATGCCCGTCCATCATCTGGCACGAGGTCCCTTTGGGACAGTGAAGGTCACGGCATGAAGGTTCCTGGTGGGGACACCTTGGCTGGGACACACCTGGGCCACCCCTCGACCACCTGGCAGGTGGTGCCCTTCTGGCATTGGACGTCCTGGCACGAAGGTTGGAGGTGGACACATCGTGGTTGACCTTCCATCATCTTGCACGAGGTCCCTTGGGGGACAATGCAGGTCATGACAAGAAGGTTCGTGGTGGGACACCTTGGTCAGGACACACCTGGGCCACCCCTTGACCACCTGGCAGGTGGTGCCCTTCTGGCATTGGATGCCCTCACAGGAAGGTTGGAGGTGGACACATCGTGGTTGCCCTTCCACCATCTGGCACGAGGTCCCATGGGGACAGTGAAGGTCACGGCATGAAGGTTCCTGGTGGGACACCTTGGCTGGGACACACCTGGGCCACCCCTCGACCACCTGGCAGGTGGTGCCCTTCTGGCACTGAATGTCCTGGCACGAGGGTTGGAGGTGGACACATCGTGGATGCCCGTCCATCATCTGGCACGAGGTCCCATGGGGACAGTGAAGGTCACGGCATGAAGGTTCCTGGTGGGACACCTTGGCTGGGACACACCTGGGCCACCCATCGACCACCTGGCAGGTGGTGCCCTTCTGACAATGAAGGTCCTGGCAGGAGGGTTGGTGGTGGGACACATTGGGGCCACCCATCCCTCATCTTGCAGGTGGTGCCCATGGGGACACGGGAGGTCCCTGCAGGAAGGTCTCCTCAAGGAGGTATTGGCTTGGACACACCTGGGCCACCCCCTCGACTACCTGGCAGGTGGTGCCCTTCTGGCATTGGACGTCCTGACACGAAGGCTGGAGGTGGACACATCGTGGATGCCCGTCCATCATCTTGCATGAGGTCCCTTGGGGACACTGGAGGTCCCTACAAGAGGGTTCCTGCGGGGACACCTTGGGTCTGGACACACCTGGGCCACCCCTCGACCACCTGGCAGGTGGTGCCCTTCTGGCACTGAATGTCCTGGCATGAGGGCTGGAGATGGACACATCGTGGTTGACCTTCCACCCATCTTGCATGAGGTCCCTTGGGGACAATGCAGGTCACGACAAGACGGTTCGTGGTGGGACACCTTGGTCAGGGACACACCTGGGCCACCCCTTGACCACCTGGCAGGTGGTGCCCTTCTGACAATGGAGGTCCTGGCACGAGGGTTGGAGGTGGACACATTGGGGCCACCCATCCCTCATCTTGCAGGTGGTGCCCTTGGGACACGGGAGGTCCCTACAGGAAGGTCCTCCTCAAGGAGGTCTTGGTTTGGACACACCTGGGCCACCCCTCGACCACCTGGCAGGTGGTGCCCTTCTGGCATTGGGACGTCCTGGCACGAAGGTTGGAGGTGGACACATCGTGGTTGACCTTCCACCATCTTGCACGAGGTCCCTTTGGGACAGTGGACATCATGACAAGAAGGTTCCTGGTGGGGACACCTTGGTTTGGACACACCTGGGCCACCCCTTGATCACCTGGCAGGTGGTGCCCTTCTTGCACTGAATGTCCTGGCATGAGGGTTGGTGGTGGACACATCGTGGTTGACCTTCCACCATCTTGCACGAGGTCCCACGAGGACAGTGAAGGTCACGGCATGAAGGTTCATGGTGGGACACCTTGGTCAGGACACACCTGGGCCACCCCTTGACCACCTGGCAGGTGGTGCCCTTTCTGGCATTGGATGCCCTCACAGGATGGTTGCAGGTGGACACAATGGGGCCACCCATCTGTCACCTGGCACGAAGGTCCCTTTGGGACACGGGAGGTCCCCTACAGGAAGGTCTCCTCAAGGAGGTCTTGGTTTGGACACACCTGGGCCACCCCATCGATCACCTGACAGGTGGTGCCCTTCTGGCACTGGATGTCCTGGCACGAGGGTTGGTGGTGGACACATCGTGGTTGACCTTCCACCATCTTGCACGAGGTCCCCTTGGGACAGGTGGACATCATGACAAGAAGGTTCGTGATGGGACACCTTGGTTTGGACACACCTGGGCCACCCCCCTCGACCACCTGGGCAGGTGGTGCCCTTCTGGCATTGGACGTCCTGGCACGAGGGTTGGAGGTGGACACATCGTGGTTGACCTTCCACCATCTTGCACAACATCCCTTTGGGACAGTGGACATCATGACAAGAAGGTTCCTGGTGGGGACACCTTGGTCTGGACACACCTGGGCCACCCATCGATCACCTGGCAGGTGGTGCCCTTCTGGCATTGGATGCCCTCACACGAGGGTTGGTGGTGGACACATCGTGGTTGACCTTCCATCATCTTGCACGACGTCCCATGGGGGACACTGGAGGTCCCGGCATGAAGGTTCCTGGTGGGACACCTTGGTCAGGACACACCTGGGCCACCCCTTGACCACCTGGCAGGTGGTTGCCCTTCTGGCATTGGATGCCCTCACAGGATGGTTGCAGGTGGACACAATGGGGCCACCCATCTGTCACCTGGCATGAGGTGCCCTTGGGACACGGGAGGGTCCCTACAGGAAGGGCTCCTCAAGGAGGTCTTGGTCAGGACACACCTGGGCCACCCATCAACCACCTGGCAGGTGGTGCCCTTCTGGCACTGAATGTCCTGGCACGAGGGTTGGAGGTGGACACATCGTGGATGCCGCCTTCGTTCCGTCCATCATCTGGCACGAGGTCCCTTTGGGACAGTGAAGGTCACGGCATGAAGGTTCCTGGTGGGACCACCTTGGCTGGGACACACCTGGGCCACCCCTCGACCACCTGGCAGGTGGTGCCCTTCTGGCATTGGACGTCCTGGCACGAAGGTTGGAGGTGGACACATCGTGGTTGACCTTCCACCATCTTGCACGAGGTCCCTTGCGGACAATGCAGGTCATGACAAGACGGTTCGTGGTGGGACACCTTGGTCAGGACACACCTGGGCCACCCCTTGACCACCTGGCAGGTGGTGCCCTTCTGGCAATGAAGGTCCTGGCAGGAGGGTTGGTGGTGGACACATTGGGGCCACCCATCCCTCATCTTGCAGGTGGTGCCCTTGGGACACGGGAGGTCCCTACAGGAAGGTCTCCTCAAGGAGGTCTTGGTTTGGACACACCTGGGCCACCCCTCGACCACCTGGCAGGTGGTGCCCTTCTGGCATTGGACGTCCTGGCACGAAGGTTGGAGGTGGACACATCGTGGTTGCCCTTCCACCATCTTGCACGAGGTCCCCTTGGGACAGTGGACATCATGACAAGAAGGTTCGTGATGGGACACCTTGGCTTGAAGACACCTGGGCCCACCCGTCGACCACCTGGCAGGTGGTGCCCTTCTGGCATTGGACGTCCTGGCACGAAGGTTGGAGGTGGACACATCGTGGTTGACCTTCCATCATCTTGCACGAGGTCCCTTGGGGACAATGCAGGTCATGACAAGAAGGTTCGTGGTGGGACACCTTGGTCAGGGACACACCTGGGCCACCCCTTGACCACCTGGCAGGTGGTGCCCTTCTGGCATTGGATGCCCTCACAGGAAGGTTGGAGGTGGACACATCGTGGTTGCCCTTCCACCATCTGGCACGAGGTCCCATGGGGACAAGTGAAGGTCACGGCATGAAGGTTCCTGGTGGGACACCTTGGCTGGGACACACCTGGGCCACCCCTCGACCACCTGGCAGGTGGTGCCCTTCTGGCATTGGACGTCCTGACACGAAGGTTGGAGGTGGGACACATCGTGGGTTGCCCTTCCACCATCTGGCACGAGGTCCCATGGGGACAGTGAAGGTCACGGCATGAAGGTTCCTGGTGGGACACCTTGGCTGGGACACACCTGGGCCACCCATCGACCACCTGGCAGGTGGTGCCCTTCTGACAATGAAGGTCCTGGCAGGAGGGTTGGTGGTGGACACATTGGGGGCCACCCATCCCCTCATCTTGCAGGTGGTGGCCCATGGGGACACGGGAGGTCCCTGCAGGAAGGTCTCCTCAAGGAGGTATTGGCTTGGACACACCTGGGCCACGCCCTCGACTACCTGGCAGGTGGTGCCCTTCTGGCATTGGACGTTCCTGACACGAAGGCTGGAGGTGGACACATCGTGGATGCCCGTCCATCATCTTGCATGAGGTCCCTTGGGGACACTGGAGGTCCCTACAAGAGGGTTCCTGCGGGGACACCTTGGTCTGGACACACCTGGGCCACCCCTCGACCACCTGGCAGGTGGTGCCCTTCTGGCACTGAATGTCCTGGCATGAGGGCTGGAGATGGACACATCGTGGTTGACCTTCCACCATCTTGCATGAGGTCCCTTGGGGGACAATGCAGGTCACGACAAGACGGTTCGTGGTGGGACACCTTGGTCAGGACACACCTGGGCCACCCCTTGACCACCTGGCAGGTGGTGCCCTTCTGACAATGGAGGTCCTGGCACGAGGGTTGGAGGTGGACACATTCGGGGCCACCCATCCCTCATCTTGCAGGTGGTGCCCTTGGGACACGGGAGGTCCCTACAGGAAGGTCTCCTCAAGGAGGTCTTGGTTTGGACACACCTGGGCCACCCCCTCGACCACCTGGCAGGTGGTGCCCTTCTGGCATTGGACGTCCTGGCACGAAGGTTGGAGGTGGACACATCGTGGTTTGACCCTTCCACCATCTTGCACGAGGTCCCTTTGGGACAGTGGACATCATGACAAGAAGGTTCCTGGTGGGGACACCTTGGTTTGGACACACCTGGGCCACCCCTTGATCACCTGGCAGGTGGTGCCCTTCTTGCACTGAATGTCCTGGCATGAGGGGTTGGTGGTGGACACATCGTGGTTGACCTTCCACCATCTTGCACGAGGGTCCCACGAGGACAGTGAAGGTCACGGCATGAAGGGTTCATGGTGGGACACCTTGGTCAGGACACACCTGGGCCACCCCTTGACCACCTGGCAGGTGGTGCCCTTCTGGCATTGGATGCCCTCACAGGATGGTTGCAGGTGGACACAATGGGGCCACCCATCTGTCACCTGGCACGAGGTCCCTTTGGGACACGGGAGGTCCCTACAGGAAGGTCTCCTCAAGGAGGTCTTGGTTTGGACACACCTGGGCCACCCATCGATCACCTGACAGGTGGTGCCCTTCTGGCACTGGATGTCCCTGGCACGAGGGGTTGGGTGGTGGACACATCGTGGTTGACCTTCCACCATCTTGCACGAGGTCCCCTTGGGACAGTGGACATCATGACAAGAAGGTTCGTGATGGGACACCTTGGTTTGGACACACCTGGGCCACCCCTCGACCACCTGGCAGGTGGTGCCCTTCTGGCATTGGATGTCCTGGCACGAAGGTTGGAGGTGGGACACATCGTGGTTGCCCTTCCACCATCTTGCACGAAGGGTCCCATGGGGACAGTGAAGGTCACGGCATGAAGGTTCCTGGTGGGACACCTTGGTCAGGACACACCTGGGCCACCCCATCGACCCACCTGGCAGGTGGTGCCCTTCTGGCATTGGATGCCCTCACAGGAAGGTTGGAGGTGGACACATTGTGGTTGCCCTTCCACCATCTGGCACGAAGGTCCCATGGGGACAGTGAAGGTCACGGCATGAAGGTTCCTGGTGGACACCTTGGTCAGGACACACCTGGGCCACCCATCGACCACCTGGCAGGTGGTGCCCTTCTGACAATGAAGGTCCTGGCAGGAGGGGTTGGTGGTGGACACATTGGGGCCACCCATCCTCATCTTGCAGGTGGTGCCCTTGGGACACGGGAGGTCCCTGCAGGAAGGTCTCCTCATGGAGGTCTTAGCTTGGACACACCTGGGCCACCCCTGGACCACCTGGCAGGTGGTGCCCTTCTGGCATTGGACGTCCTGGCACGAGGTTGGAGGTGGACACATCGTGGTTGACCTTCCACCATCTTGCACGAGGTCCCTTTGGGACATGGGAGGTCCCTACAGGAAGGTCTCCTCAAGGAGGTCTTGGTTTGGACACACCTGGGGCCACCCCTCGACCACCCTGGCAGGTGGTGCCCTTCTGGCACTGAATGTCCTGGCACGAGGGTTGGTGGTGGACACATCGTGGTTGACCTTCCACCATCTTGCACGAGGTCCCACGAGGACAGTGAAGGTCACGGCATGAAGGTTCCTGGTGGGGACACCTTGGTCAGGACACACCTGGGCCACCCCTTGACCACCTGGCAGGTGGTGCCCTTCTGGCATTGGACGTCCTGGCACGAGGGTTGGTGGTGGGACACATCGTGGTTGACCTTCCACCATCTGGCACGAGGTCCCTTGGGGACAGTGGATGTCACCACATGAAGGTTCCTGGTGGGACACCTTGGTGAGGACACACCTTGGTTGACCAGCCACCACCTGACAGGTGGTCCCGCGGGGACAGGGGACACCCCCGAACACGCAGGTGGGTGGTGGGACGGCCCCCTCTGCACGCAACGGGGCCACCCCCTGCTCCAGGAGACACTTGGTCCCCTTGGGACAGCGGAAGCTCCTGCAGGTGGGGGGGTTGTGGATGCACTTGGGCCACCCCGTGACCACCTGGCAGGTGGTGCCCTGGGGACACCTGATGTCCTCGCAGGACGGGAGGGGACCCACGCACTTGGGCCACCCTTGGACCACCCTGCAGACCGAGCCCTCCGGGCACCGCATGGCGTCGCACGTCGGGGTTTGGAGGATCTCAGGTGGGTGGGACACCTTGGTCTGGACACACCTGGGCCACCCCTCGACCACCTGGCAGGTGGTGCCCTTCTGGCACTGAATGTCCCTGGCATGAAGGTTGGGTGGTGGACACATCGTGGTTGCCCTTCCATCATCTTGCACGAGGTCCCGCGAGGACACTGGATGTCACGGCATGAAGGTTCCTGGTGGGACACCTTGGCTGGGACACACCTGGGCCACCCCTGGACCACCTGGCAGGTGGTGCCCTTCTGGCATTGGATGCCCTCACACGAGGGTTGGAGGTGGACACAGCGTGGTTGACCTTCCACCATCTTGCACGACGTCCCTTGGGGACAGTGAAGGGTCACGGCATGAAGGTTCCTGGTGGGACACCTTGGCTGGGACACACCTGGGCCACCCATCGATCACCTGGCAGGTGGTGCCCTTCTGGCAATTGGACGTCCTGGCACGAAGGTTGGTGGTGGACACATCGTGGTTGACCTTCCACCATCTTGCACGAGGTCCCTTGGGGACAATGCAGGTCATGACAAGAAGGTTCCTGATGGGACACCTTGGTCGGGGACACACCTGGGCCACCCATCGATCACCTGGCAGGTGGCCTCTTTGGGACAGAGATGGTGGTGGCACAAAAGTGGGGACGAGAAGACCTGGAAGGTGACGGCGCCTCCCTCTGGATGAGGACCTTCTTCTTCAGGCACCTGGGCCACCCTTCCGCCATCTTGCACCGGGTCCCCTCTGCGCAGGTGACGTCCTTACACGAGGGCGCGGGGACGCACCTGGGGCCACCCTTCCGCCATCTTGCACCGGGGTCCCCTCTGCGCAGGTGACGTCCCTACACGAGGGCTTGGGGGACACACCTGGGCCACCCTTCCGCCATCTTGCATTGCGTCCCCTCTGCGCAGGTGACGTCCCCTACACGAGGGCTTGGGGACACACCTGGGCCACCCTTCCGCCATCTTGCACTGCGTCCCCTCTGCGCAGGTGACGTCCCTACACGTGGCCTTGGGGACGCACCTGGGGCCACCCTTCCGCCATCTTGCACCGGGTCCCCTCTGCGCAGGTGACGTCCCTGCACGTGGCCTTGGGGGACACACCTGGGCCACCCTTCCGCCATCTTGCACCGGGTCCCCCTCTGCGCAGAGTGACGTCCCTGCACGAGGGCTTGGGGGACACACCTGGGCCACCCTTTCCGCCATCTTGCATTGCGTCCCCCTCTGCGCAGGTGACGTCCCTGCACGAGGGCTTGGGGACACACCTGGGCCACCCTTCCGCCATCTTGCACTGGGTCCCCTCTGCGCAGGTGACGTCCCTGCACGAGGGCTTGGGGACACACCTGGGCCACCCTTCCGCCATCTTGCATTGCGTCCCCTCTGCGCAGGTGACGTCCCCTGCACGAGGGCTTGGGGACACACCCTGGGCCACCCTTCCGCCATCTTGCACTGGGTCCCCTCTGCGCAGGTGACGTCCCTGCACGAGGGCTTGGGGACACACCTGGGCCACCCTTCCGCCATCTTGCACTGCGTCCCCTCTGCGCAGGTGACGTCCCTGCACGAGGGCTTGGGGACACACCTGGGCCACCCTTCCGCCATCTTGCACTGGGTCCCCTCTGCGCATCGGACGTTCCGACACGAGGCCGTGGGGACGCATTTGACACCCGGATGCCGAGGTCACACAGCACGTTGTCCCCGCTCGGCATTTCACCCCTCGGCAGAGTTCGGCTCCGTCCCGGCCGGGGGGGGTCGGCACCTGCGGGAGCAGAACCGGGAGGAAGTCGGGGAGGAGGAACCTCAACCACGTACGAGCCAGCGGAGAAGCCACCACGGGAAATGATGGATTTGAGGGAGGAAATGATGGATTTGGGGAGGAAATGATGGATTTGGGGGGGAGGAAATGAGGGATTTGGGGAGGAAATGATGGATTTGGGGAGGAAATGATGGATTTGGGGGAGGAAATGGTGGATTTGGGGAGGGAAATGATGGATTTGGGGAGGAAATGATGGATTTGGGGGAGGAAATGAGGGATTTGGGGAGGAAATGATGGATTTGGGGAGGAAATGATGGATTTGGGGGAGGAAATGGTGGATTTGGGGAGGAAATGATGGATTTGGGGAGGAAATGATGGATTTGGGGGAGGAAATGATGGATTTGGGGAGGAAATGATGGATTTGGGGGAGGAAATGGTGGATTTGGGGAGGAAATGAGGGATTTGGGGAGGAAATGATGGATTTGGGGAGGAAATGAGGGATTTGGGGGAGGAAATGGTGGATTTGGGGGGAGGAAATGACGGATTTGGGGAGGAAATGAGGGATTTGGGGAGGAAATGATGGATTTGGGGAGGAAATGGTGGATTTGGGGGGAGGAAATGATGGATTTGGGGGAGGAAATGGTGGATTTGGGGGAGGAAATGAGGGATTTGGGGGAGGAAATGATGGATTTGGGGAGGAAATGAGGGATTTGGGGAGGAAATGATGGATTTGGGGAGGAAATGGTGGATTTGGGGGAGGAAATGATGGATTTGGGGGAGGAAAATGGTGGATTTGGGGGAGGAAATGAGGGATTTGGGGGAGGAAATGATGGATTTGGGGGAGGGAAATGAGGGATTTGGGGAGGAAATGATGGATTTGGGGGAGGAAATGAGGGATTTGGGGGAGGAAACGATGGATTTGGGGGAGGAAATGAGGGATTTGGGGAGGAAATGGTGGATTTGAGGAGGAAATGAGGGATTTGGGGGGAGGAAATGATGGATTTGGGGAGGAAATGAGGGATTTGGGGGAGGAAATGTAGGATTTGGGGGAGGAAATGATGGATTTTGGGGGAGGAAATGAGGGATTTGGGGGGAGGAAATGGTGGATTTGGGGGAGGAAATGAGGGATTTGGGGAGGAAATGATGGATTTGGGGGAGAGGAAATGAGGGATTTGGGGGAGGAAATGAGGGATTTGGGCGAGGAAATGATGGATTTTGGGGAGGATGTGATGGGATTGGGGGGGTATGGGGTGGTGGAGGAAAGTGATTGATTTGGGGAGGAAATGAGTGGATTTGGGGGAGGAAATGAGGGATTTGGGGAGGAAATGGTGGATTTGGGAGGAAATGTGGATTTGGAGGAAATGAGGGATTTGGGGGGGGAGGAAATGGTGGATTTGGGGAGGAAATGATGGATTTGGGGGAGGGAAATGGTGGATTTGGGGAGGAAATGATGGATTTGGGGGAGGAAATGGTGGATTTGGGGGAGGAAATGAGGGATTTGGGGGAGGAAATGGTGGATTTGGGGAGGAAATGATGGATTTGGGGGAGGAAATGAGGGATTTGGGGGAGGAAATGATGGATTTGGGGGAGGAAATGATTGGATTTGGGGGAGGGAAATGATGGATTTGGGGGAGGAAATGGAGGATTTGGGGGGAGGAAATGATGGATTTGGGGGAGGAAATGATGGATTTGGGGAGGTAATGAGGGATTTGGGGGAGGAAATGATGGGATTTGGGGAGGAAATGAGGGATTTGGGGGAGGAACGATGGATTTGAGGGAGGAAATGGTGGATTTGGGGAGGAAATGATGGATTTTGGGGGGAGGAAATGGTGGATTTGGGGAGGAAATGGTGGATTTGGGGAGGAAATGAGGGATTTGGGGGAGGAAATGGTGGATTTGGGGAGGAAGTGATGGATTTGGGGGGGAAATGAGGGATTTGGGGGAGGAAATGAGGGATTTGGGGGAGGAAATGGTGGATTTGGGGAGGAATGATGGATTTGGGGGAGGAAATGATGGATTTGGGGGAGGAAATGGGGATTTGGGGAGGAAATGGTGGATTTGGGGAGGAAATGAGGGATTTGGGGGAGGAAATGGTGGATTTGGGAGGAAGTGATGGATTTGGGGGAGGAAATGAGGGATTTGGGGGAGGAAAATGAGGGATTTGGGGGGAGGAAATGGTGGTTTTGGGGGAGGAATGATGGATTTGGGGAGGAAGTGATGGATTTGGGGGAGGAAATGAGGGATTTGGGGGGAGGAAATGATGGATTTGGGGAGGATATGATGGATTTGGGGGGAGGAAATGAGGGATTTGGGGGAGGAAATGGTGGATTTGGGGGCTGGAGAAGGAATTTGGGTGGAAAAAGCCGGATCTGGGCCAGGGGGCACTCACTGCACCGGAGGAGGAGCCCAAGCCCAGAGGAGCAGCGTCCGGGGAGCCCCCATCTGCCCCACAGATCGAGGGGGGTGAGGAACCTGCCCCATAGATCCCTCCCTGCCCCATAGATCCCCCCCTGCCCAATAGATCACCCCCCTGCCCCAGAGATCCCCCCCTGCCCAATAGATCACCCCCCTGCCCCATAGATTCCCCCTTGCCCCAAAGATCCCCCTCTGCCCCATAGATCCCCTCCTGCCCCATAGATCCCTCCCTGCCCCATAGATCCCCCTCTGCCCCATAGATCCCACCCTTTCCCCATAGGTCCCCCTTGCCCCATAGATTCCAGCCAGGACTTTTCCCTGCCACATAGTTCCACACTCTGCCCCATAGATCCCACAATGGACACCTCTCTGCCCCATAGATCCCCCCCGCCCCATAGATTCCACAGATGGACCCTCCCTGCCCCATAGATCCCCCTGCCCCATAGATCCCTCCCTGCCCCATAGCTCCCTGCTCAGACCCACATCTCTAGGACCTTCCCTGCCCCATAGATCCCCCCCTGCCCCATAGCTCCCCCTGCCCCATAGATCCCCTCCTGCCCCATAGATCCCCTCCCTGCCTCATAGCTCCCCCCCCGCCCCATAGATCCCCCCCAACCCCATAGCTCCTCCTGCCCCTCATAGATCCCCCCCCTACCACATATATCCCCCCTGCCCCCATAGATCCCTCCTGCCCCATAGATCCCCCCTGCCCCATAGATCTCCCCCAGCCCCATAGATCCCCCCCTGCCCCATAGCTCCCTCCCTGCCCCATAGATCCCTCCCTGCCCCATAGATCCCCCCCTGCCCCAGAGATGCCCCCCTGCCCCATAGATCCCCCATCTGCCCCACAGATGCCCTCCTGCTCCATAGCTCCCCTTGCCCCATAGCTCCCCCCTGCCCCATAGCTCCCCCCCTGCCCCATAGATCCCTCCCCGCCCCATAGATCCCCCCTGCCCCATAGATACCCCCCACCCCATAGATCCCTCCCTGCCCCATAGATCCCCCCTGCCCCATAGATCCCCTCCTGCCCCATAGCTCCCCCTGCCCCATAGCTCCCTCCCTACCCCATAGATCCCTCCCTGCCCCCATAGATCCCCCCTACCCCATAGCTCCCCCTGCCCCATAGCTCCCCCCTGCCCCCATAGCTCCCCCCCTGCCCCATAGCCCCCCCCCCCCCCCCCCCTCAGGTCTCACCGTGCGGTCGCCGCGGCTCCTCGAGCTCTCGGCCCTTCTTGAAGGTCCCCATGGGGGTGGGATCGGCCAATGGGTGCTGGCCCCGCCCCCCCAACCATCAAGATGGGGGGTGGGGGTTGGGCGGGTGCCAAGGGTGGGGGGTGCTCTGTCCGTCTGTCCACCCAACCTCGTCCAACGTCCACCCGACCTTCTCCAACGTCAACCCCAACCATCTCCAACCCCACCCAACCCCCTCCGACGTCAACCCGACCTTCTCCGACGTCACCCAACCTTCTCCGACGTCACCCAACCTTCTCGAACGTCAACCTGACCTTCTCCGACGTCAACCCGACCTTCTCCGACGTCACCCAACCTTCTCCAACGTCACCCAACTTCTCCAACGTCAACCCAACTTTCTCCGACGTCACCCAACCTTCTTCAATGTCAACCCAAC
>JAUMJM010000382.1:5000-7500 GCA_033558235.1 Neomorphus geoffroyi
CAGACAGCAGCTGCGCAGGGCACCGATCTGCCGACCCGCCCCCTCCCTCACCGCTTCCCCCCCTCCCCGCCTCCGCGCGCACAGCAGCCCCCCCTCCCCCAACACCCCCGCCCCCCCCCCCCGCTTATTTTGGTAAGGTGCCCGTAGGAAAAATAAGTTACAAAAAACCCAGACCAAAAGAAATACACCAAAAAAAACCGCAAGTAAACCAGAAAAGGCGCCCCCGTCCCTCCACTCCCCCGGGCAGCCTGAGCCGCGTGCCGTGCGGCGCGGTGCGCCGCCGGGGTAGGGGCGGCGGGCGGCGCGGCACGGCGCGGGGCGGCGCGGCGCGGGGCGGCGCGGGGCGGGGCGGCGCGGCGCGGCGCGGCGACTCTCCGGGGCGCTGGGGCCGGCACCGGCGCGTGCAGGGTCAGGCACCGTGCTTGCTCGGTTTTAAAACAAGCGAACAAAAAAAACCCCAGCCGACCGAGATGCAAGTAAAGCCTAAGGGTCGCCACGGCGAAAAACACCAGGCAAAACCCCAAATCCCAAAGCCGGCGAGCGCCCGGTGGGGTCGGGAGCCGGCCCCGGCAAGCGGTGTCCCACCCCTTCCGGTCTCCCAGCGGATGGCAGCGTCGCGCTGGGGTCTGCCACCGTCTGCCTGCCGGCCAGGGGGCTTCGGACAGCCCGGCAGTGGTTAACCGGTGCGCCGGGCTCCGGAGCGGACGGCGCAGGTCACCGGGACCACACGCCTCCGGCCGGCCGCCAGGTCTACCCGGCTCCGTCGGGCAATCAGGTCTACCCGGCTCCGTTCGGCTATCAGGTCTACCCGCCTCCCTCCGTTCGGCTGCCAGGTCTACCCGCCTCCCGCCGTTCGGCTGTCAGGTCTACCCGGCTCCGTTCGGCTGTCAGGTCTACCCGCCTCCCTCCGTTCGGCTATCAGGTCTACCCGTCTCCGTTCGGCTGCCAGGTCTACCCGCCTCCCTCCGTTCGGCTGCCAGGTCTACCCGTCTCCGTTCGGCTGCCAGGTCTACCCGCCTCCCTCCGTTCGGCTGTCAGGTCTACCCGGCTCCGTCCGGCTATCAGGTCTACCCGTCTCCGTTCGGCTGCCAGGTCTACCCGCCTCCCTCCGTTCGGCTGTCAGGTCTACCCGGCTCCGTCCGGCTGCCAGGTCTACCCGTCTCCGTTCGGCTGCCAGGTCTACCCGCCTCCGTTCGGCTGCCAGGTCTACCCGCCTCCCGCCGTCCGGCTAGCAGGTCTACCCGCCTCCCTCCGTTCGGCTGTCCGGTCTACCCGGCTCCGTCCGGCTATCAGGTCTACCCGCCTCCCTCCCTTCGGCTGCCAGGTCTACCCGCCTCCGGCCGGGCGGGCGGGCGGGCTCCGGGTCTAGGCGGATGGCGCGGCGCCGCTCCGGCGTCCGTTCGTCCCGGCTTCGCAGGGTTGACAGGTCTACCCAGCGCCGGTGGACTTTGCCTCTCCTTGCGGCGGGCTGGGTAGACCTGTTAGCCGTGTCAGTTCCTCGGAGCTGTCGAAGGGGTCGCTGGTTTGCGCTGCCTCCAGTTACGTCCTCGTAAAGGCCGGCCGCTTTGGCGCGCCCCCTCGGTAGGTCCTCGTTGCCGTCTTGCGGTACTGCAAGGGAGCGGTCTCGTCTGTCCGTATTATAGGAGGCAGTGGCGGCACGCCTCCGAGGCCAGCGCCAGCGAGCAGCCGCCGAGCCCGCGACTCAGCCGGCGAGGAGGGGCCGCGCAGCAGTCGTTCGGGCGGCTCCGGCGGAACCCTTCGGCTCGCTTTTTTTTTTTTTTTTTTTACTTTTTCCCCCCACCCCCGTGGCGCGGCCGTCCTCCGCTTGTTTTTTTTCCGCTTTTCCCGAGCAAGCCTGCCCAGCGTGTCCGAGGGCCCCGGCCAGGCAGCGGCGTCTTGCTACGGTTTTCTGGCTTTTTTTTTTTTTTTTCTTCTCTTTTTTTTCCCTCCTTCCCGTACGGCCGGCACGATCGCTCGCCGCGTGGTGGGCATGGAAGAGCGGTAGCTGCTCGCGCGGATACCGGCTCTCTCGAACGCTCCGGGTCCCGGTGGTCCGGGTCCCGAAAAAAGGGAACCGATCCGAACCCGGTGAACGACGCCTACGCCCGTGGTGTCGTCTCCGCGGGTCGCGTCGGAGGCGCCTCTCGGCGGGCCGGCTCTGCCGGTGCTCCAGCCGCCGACGAGGCACTCTGCGGCGGCCGCTGGCCCGCAGAGCTCCGGCGCCCGCCCCTTCTCCTCCGGGGGTCGGCGGCTCGGGGGCGCGGGCCCTCGCTGTCCCGGGAAGCCGCGGCCGCGGGGCCCGTGCTCCCCGGAGCCCCGGTGGGAGTGAGGCGTCCCGGGTGGCGCCGGAGACGCCTCTCGGCGGGCCGGCTCTGCCGGTGCTCCAGCCGCCGACGAGGCACTCTGCGGCGGCCGCTGGCCCGCAGAGCTCCGGCGCCCGCCCCTTCTCCTCCGGGGGTCGGCGGCTCGGGGGCGCGGGGCCTCGCTGTCCCGGGAAGCC
>JAUMJM010000382.1:20000-22500 GCA_033558235.1 Neomorphus geoffroyi
GGCGCGGGGTAGATCTCTTGTCGGCGTTGGCGCGGGGTAGACCTCTTGTCCGCGGCGGCGCGGGGTAGATCTCTTGTCGGCGTTGGCGCGGGGTAGACCTCTTGTCCGCGGCGGCGCGGGGTCCGCCTCCCGTCCGCGCCGGCGACGAGGTAGGCCTCCCGTCCACCGCGGCGCGGGGTCATCCTGCCGTCCGCGGCGGCGCGGGTTTGACCTCTTCTCCCCGGCGGCGCGGGGTCGACCTGTTGTCTGCGGCGGCGCCGGGCTGACCTGTTGTCCGCCGTGGCGCGGGGTCCGCCTCCTGTCCGCGGCGGCGCGGGGTCCGCCTGCCGCCCGCCGCGGCGCAGGGTAGACCGGTTGTCCGCGGCCCGGCCTGCAGTTTTTCCTGCCTGTTTATTTCTCCCCCGCCCCCCATCGCCCCATCCCGTCGTCGGCAGCGAGCCTTTCTCCCCCCCCAAGCCCGTCTTACCGCCACGATGCGGTTTGCTGCGAGCCCTGCCGCTGCCCCAGTCCGCCTGCCCACCCCCCCCCCAACCCCCCCCCCCCCCCACCCCCCGCCGTCCACCAAGCCGCCTGCCCCCCTCCCGCGGCCCCTCCCTCCCCAACCCATCCACCGCCTCCGGGTCGGCAGAGAGCCCTGCCGCCCCCGCCCCTCCCCATCCCCCACCCCTGCCCGACAGCTCGGCCGCCAAGGGCAAGGAACGGGCTGCTTTTAGAAACCCGAGCCAGGCATCCCGCCCCCCCGCCCCTCCGCCCTCCCCCCCAATTCCGCCCCGCTTATCACCCCCGGCCGCGCCCGGTCTGACTCACCCGGCTCCCCGTCGAGCCGGTTTTTCCGGCTCGGCCCCCGCCTCTGCACCAGCCAAGTGCCAAGTGCCGCCCCTCCTCCCCCGCGGGCGGGGTTCCGCTTGCCAGACAGCAGCTGCGCAGGGCACCGATCTGCCGACCCGCCCCCTCCCTCACCGCTTCCCCCCCTCCCCGCCTCCGCGCGCACAGCAGCCCCCCCTCCCCCAACACCCCCGCCCCCCCCCCCGCTTATTTTGGTAAGGTGCCCGTAGGAAAAATAAGTTACAAAAAACCCAGACCAAAAGAAATACACCAAAAAAACCGCAAGTAAACCAGAAAAGGCGCCCCCGTCCCTCCACTCCCCCGGGCAGCCTGAGCCGCGTGCCGTGCGGCGCGGTGCGCCGCCGGGGTAGGGGCGGCGGGCGGCGCGGCACGGCACGGCGCGGGGCGGCGCGGCGCGGGGCGGCGCGGGGCGGGGCGGCGCGGCGCGGCGCGGCGACTCTCCGGGGCGCTGGGGCCGGCACCGGCGCGTGCAGGGTCAGGCACCGTGCTTGCTCGGTTTTAAAACAAGCGAACAAAAAAAACCCCAGCCGACCGAGATGCAAGTAAAGCCTAAGGGTCGCCACGGCGAAAAACACCAGGCAAAACCCCAAATCCCAAAGCCGGCGAGCGCCCGGTGGGGTCGGGAGCCGGCCCCGGCAAGCGGTGTCCCACCCCTTCCGGTCTCCCAGCGGATGGCAGCGTCGCGCTGGGGTCTGCCACCGTCTGCCTGCCGGCCAGGGGGCTTCGGACAGCCCGGCAGTGGTTAACCGGTGCGCCGGGCTCCGGAGCGGACGGCGCAGGTCACCGGGACCACACGCCTCCGGCCGGCCGCCAGGTCTACCCGGCTCCGTCGGGCAATCAGGTCTACCCGGCTCCGTTCGGCTATCAGGTCTACCCGCCTCCCTCCGTTCGGCTGCCAGGTCTACCCGCCTCCCGCCGTTCGGCTGTCAGGTCTACCCGGCTCCGTTCGGCTGTCAGGTCTACCCGCCTCCCTCCGTTCGGCTATCAGGTCTACCCGTCTCCGTTCGGCTGCCAGGTCTACCCGCCTCCCTCCGTTCGGCTGCCAGGTCTACCCGTCTCCGTTCGGCTGCCAGGTCTACCCGCCTCCCTCCGTTCGGCTGTCAGGTCTACCCGGCTCCGTCCGGCTATCAGGTCTACCCGTCTCCGTTCGGCTGCCAGGTCTACCCGCCTCCCTCCGTTCGGCTGTCAGGTCTACCCGGCTCCGTCCGGCTGCCAGGTCTACCCGTCTCCGTTCGGCTGCCAGGTCTACCCGCCTCCGTTCGGCTGCCAGGTCTACCCGCCTCCCGCCGTCCGGCTAGCAGGTCTACCCGCCTCCCTCCGTTCGGCTGTCCGGTCTACCCGGCTCCGTCCGGCTATCAGGTCTACCCGCCTCCCTCCCTTCGGCTGCCAGGTCTACCCGCCTCCCTCCGTCCGGCTGTCAGGTCTACCCGCCTCCGGCCGGGCGGGCGGGCGGGCTCCGGGTCTAGGCGGATGGCGCGGCGCCGCTCCGGCGTCCGTTCGTCCCGGCTTCGCAGGGTTGACAGGTCTACCCAGCGCCGGTGGACTTTGCCTCTCCTTGCGGCGGGCTGGGTAGACCTGTTAGCCGTGTCAGTTCCTCGGAGCTGTCGAAGGGGTCGCTGGTTTGCGCTGCCTCCAGTTACGTCCTCGTAAAGGC
>JAUMJM010000382.1:27500-30000 GCA_033558235.1 Neomorphus geoffroyi
CCCTGCCTCGCCTCGCTCCGACGTCGGCCCAGCCGCCGCCGCCGGGCAGGTAGGGGGGCGCGGGCGCGGACCCTCCGCTCCCGGGTCCTGCCGCGGGGTCAGGCGGCCCCGGCCGGAGCCGCGGGGCGGGAGTTGCGCCGCACGCGAGCGGGTGGGGCTGCCGGCAGGGGGCGCTGGTGCGCTCCCCCCCCCACCGGCGGAAGGGCCCGCTCGCGCCGCGGAGGAGGGCGGAGCGGCGAGCGGCGGCCGTCGCGCGGCGGGGCGCGGCGGGCCAGCAGAGGGGGCCGCGGGGGCCCCCCCCCCCCTCACGGGTCGGGGGAGGCGGCTCCCCCGACCGCGGGCGGCGAGGCCGCCGGGCGTTCCGGGATTGGTGCGCGGCGTCGGGTCCCCCCCCCGCCGCCGGCGGCGTCCTCTCCCCTCCGTCACGAGGGGAAGCGAGGCCGTCGGTGCGGGGGGGGCCCCGGCGGCCAGGCTCCGTGCTGGGTCGCGGCCCCCCACCCACCGCGGTGGGGGCGGCCCGAGCTCCGGCCGTCCTCCCGGGCGCAGCGCCGGGTCACTGAGGGAAACCCCGGGCCCCGGGCCAGGAAGGCCGAGGTGATGGCGGCGGATGTCGGGCGCGCCCCCGCGGGCGGACGCTCCCCCGATGGCGGCAGCGGGGGAGGCACCACCGCGGGGCCAAGAGGTCGTTTCCCTCACCCCAGGGCCAGGTACCTAGCGTCCGCGCTGCGGCGGGCCCCCTTCCCCGCCGCCCTCGGTGTTGGGAAGGAAGGCCGCCGTGGGCCGGGCGGAGGTTTAAAGACTCGGGCGGCGCGGTGCCGTCCGCGGCGGTGGGCGGCGGGCCCGGCGATGCCTTAAGGGGAAGGGAGGCTCTCCCTGCTTGCCCCCTGAGTGGCCGCCGGCCGCGCACCCTGCCCCCCCCTCTCCGCGGTCCGGTCTCGGCGGAGACCTCCGCGGCGCGGCCGGCCGCGCGCCGGTCTGCGCCCTGCCTCGGTGAGCTTCGGGCGACCCCCGGCGGCCGCGGGAGCGCGGGCTCCCTCTCCGCCGGGGCGGCGGGTCCCCGCGGTGGGGGGCTCGCCGGGCAGGCCGTGGTGCCGCCGTGCCTCCTTCGCGGCGCTGCGTTCCCGCGTTCCTTTCCGTGCCCTTTTACCCTCGCCGCCGGCGAGGGAAGGGCGGGCACCCCGGTCCGGGCGGCGGCGGCGCTGCTCGGCCTGGCCGGGGCCCGGAGGGCGCCTGCCGCCTCGCTGAGGTGGGGGCCGTCCCGGCCCCGGGGCCCCGCTCGTGGCTTCCACGCCCCGCCGTTCCCGGCCCCGCCGGCGGGCGGGCAGGCGGGCGAGCCGGGGGCGTCCCACGCCCGGTCTCCGCGTGGAGACGGGGGGAGAACGGGCGCTGTCCCCCGGCTGAGCGCCGTCTGCCTTCCGCCCGGCGCGTGGCCGCGGCAATGAGGCCCTGGCGTGGAAGCGGCGGTGCGGCGGCTGTCGGGGAGGGGCGGCCCCGTCCCGGCGGGGTGGGCGGGGCGCCCGTCCGTCCGGCGGGCCGCGGGCGGCGCACGGTGCCGCTCGGTGGTTGGCGGTGGCCCGCCTTTCGAGCCCGGCGGCGGGGAGAAAAGGGCGCCGGCCGCCGCGCGGCGGCCGGGCTTTTGTCGGGGCGCAGCCCTGTGTGGAGGGTTCCCGAGCCCCGAGGCAGGGGGCGCAGGCGGGGGCGCGGCCGGTGCGGTGCCGCGGCCTCCGCGCGGAGGCCGGGCCGAGCCCGGGCGCCTGGGCCGCCTCCGAAGCGAGCGAGGTGCTTGTCGCCCCAGGTCGCGGTGGAGGAGCGTGGGGGCTCCTCCACGTCCCCCGGGCCCTCGCCGCTCGGAGTTGTGCAACCTTCTTCTCCGTGCTTGTACGGTCACTCGAGGCGTGGCTCCGGCCCGAAAAGGGGGCCGCTCCCCGACGAGCGGTCCCGGCCCCTCCGCGCGCGCGGGGCGGTGCCGAAAGGCAGACAACTCTTAGCGGTGGATCACTCGGCTCGTGCGTCGATGAAGAACGCAGCTAGCTGCGAGAATTAATGTGAATTGCAGGACACATTGATCATCGACACTTCGAACGCACTTGCGGCCCCGGTTCCTCCCGGGGCTACGCCTGTCTGAGCGTCGCGTGACGATCAATCGCCGGCCGAGCCGCCCGCCCCCGCCCGCCGGGGGCGGCGGCCGCGGCGGCGCGGCTGGGGCGCCTCGCAGGCCCTTTTCCCGAAGGGCCTTCGTCCCCCTAAGTCGAGACTCGGGGAGCGCTCCGAAGCTCCCCGCTCCCGGAGCGCCCGCAGCGCGGAGCTCGTCCCACCGGAGCGGTGCCCGGGTGGGCGGTGCCGACCGGGGCCCGGCGCGGCGGCGGTGGGGAGAGACGAAGCGAAGGCGGCGGCGGGCGGGGTTGAGGTCGTGGGTGTCGAGGCGCGGGCCTCGGCCCCGACCCTCGGTCCTCCGCAGCGCGGCGGCTGTCTGCGGGTGGGTACCGCGGTGGTACCGTGC
>JAUMJM010000382.1:37500-40000 GCA_033558235.1 Neomorphus geoffroyi
AGTAAACCAGAAAAGGCGCCCCCGTCCCTCCACTCCCCCGGGCAGCCTGAGCCGCGTGCCGTGCGGCGCGGTGCGCCGCCGGGGTAGGGGCGGCGGGCGGCGCGGCACGGCACGGCGCGGGGCGGCGCGGCGCGGGGCGGCGCGGGGCGGGGCGGCGCGGCGCGGCGCGGCGACTCTCCGGGGCGCTGGGGCCGGCACCGGCGCGTGCAGGGTCAGGCACCGTGCTTGCTCGGTTTTAAAACAAGCGAACAAAAAAAAACCCCAGCCGACCGAGATGCAAGTAAAGCCTAAGGGTCGCCACGGCGAAAAACACCAGGCAAAACCCCAAATCCCAAAGCCGGCGAGCGCCCGGTGGGGTCGGGAGCCGGCCCCGGCAAGCGGTGTCCCACCCTTCCGGTCTCCCAGCGGATGGCAGCGTCGCGCTGGGGTCTGCCACCGTCTGCCTGCCGGCCAGGGGGCTTCGGACAGCCCGGCAGTGGTTAACCGGTGCGCCGGGCTCCGGAGCGGACGGCGCAGGTCACCGGGACCACACGCCTCCGGCCGGCCGCCAGGTCTACCCGGCTCCGTCGGGCAATCAGGTCTACCCGGCTCCGTTCGGCTATCAGGTCTACCCGCCTCCCTCCGTTCGGCTGCCAGGTCTACCCGCCTCCCGCCGTTCGGCTGTCAGGTCTACCCGGCTCCGTTCGGCTGTCAGGTCTACCCGCCTCCCTCCGTTCGGCTATCAGGTCTACCCGTCTCCGTTCGGCTGCCAGTCTACCCGCCTCCCTCCGTTCGGCTGCCAGGTCTACCCGTCTCCGTTCGGCTGCCAGGTCTACCCGCCTCCCTCCGTTCGGCTGTCAGGTCTACCCGGCTCCGTCCGGCTATCAGGTCTACCCGTCTCCGTTCGGCTGCCAGGTCTACCGCCTCCCTCCGTTCGGCTGTCAGGTCTACCCGGCTCCGTCCGGCTGCCAGGTCTACCCGTCTCCGTTCGGCTGCCAGGTCTACCCGCCTCCGTTCGGCTGCCAGGTCTACCCGCCTCCCGCCGTCCGGCTAGCAGGTCTACCCGCCTCCCTCCGTTCGGCTGTCCGGTCTACCCGGCTCCGTCCGGCTATCAGGTCTACCCGCCTCCCTCCCTTCGGCTGCCAGGTCTACCCGCCTCCCTCCGTCCGGCTGTCAGGTCTACCCGCCTCCGGCCGGGCGGGCGGGCGGGCTCCGGGTCTAGGCGGATGGCGCGGCGCCGCTCCGGCGTCCGTTCGTCCCGGCTTCGCAGGGTTGACAGGTCTACCCAGCGCCGGTGGACTTTGCCTCTCCTTGCGGCGGGCTGGGTAGACCTGTTAGCCGTGTCAGTTCCTCGGAGCTGTCGAAGGGGTCGCTGGTTTGCGCTGCCTCCAGTTACGTCCTCGTAAAGGCCGGCCGCTTTGGCGCGCCCCCTCGGTAGGTCCTCGTTGCCGTCTTGCGGTACTGCAAGGGAGCGGTCTCGTCTGTCCGTATTATAGGAGGCAGTGGCGGCACGCCTCCGAGGCCAGCGCCAGCGAGCAGCCGCCGAGCCCGCGACTCAGCCGGCGAAGAGGGGCCGCGCAGCAGTCGTTCGGGCGGCTCCGGCGGAAACCCTTCGGCTCGCTTTTTTTTTTTTTTTTTTACTTTTTCCCCCCACCCCCGTGGCGCGGCCGTCCTCCGCTTGTTTTTTTTTCCGCTTTTCCCGAGCAAGCCTGCCCAGCGTGTCCGAGGGCCCCGGCAGGCAGCGGCGTCTTGCTACGGTTTTCTGGCTTTTTTTTTTTTTTTCTTCTCTTTTTTTTCCCTCCTTCCCGTACGGCCGGCACGATCGCTCGCCGCGTGGTGGGCATGGAAGAGCGGTAGCTGCTCGCGCGGATACCGGCTCTCTCGAACGCTCCGGGTCCCGGTGGTCCGGGTCCCGAAAAAAGGGAACCGATCCGAACCCGGTGAACGACGCCTACGCCCGTGGTGTCGTCTCCGCGGGTCCGCGTCGGAGGCGCCTCTCGGCGGGCCGGCTCTGCCGGTGCTCCAGCCGCCGACGAGGCACTCTGCGGCGGCCGCTGGCCCGCAGAGCTCCGGCGCCCGCCCCTTCTCCTCCGGGGGTCGGCGGCTCGGGGGCGCGGGCCCTCGCTGTCCCGGGAAGCCGCGGCCGCGGGGCCCGTGCTCCCCGGAGCCCCGGTGGGAGTGAGGCGTCCCGGGTGGCGCCGGAGACGCCTCTCGGCGGGCCGGCTCTGCCGGTGCTCCAGCCGCCGACGAGGCACTCTGCGGCGGCCGCTGGCCCGCAGAGCTCCGGCGCCCGCCCCTTCTCCTCCGGGGGTCGGCGGCTCGGGGGCGCGGGCCCTCGCTGTCCCGGGAGCCGCGGCCGCGGGGCCTGCGCTCCTTGCACCCGATCGATGAGGCATTTCGGGTGGCGTCGGAGTGGCTTCTCGGCGGGCCGGCGCTGCCGGTGCTCAGGCCGGCGTTGCACCTCTCCGCGGACGCCTCCCGCTCGCTTGCACGCAGGGCCCCCCGTGGGTGGCCGTCGCCG
>JAUMJM010000382.1:52500-55000 GCA_033558235.1 Neomorphus geoffroyi
CTGCCGCCCGCCGCGGCGCAGGGTAGACCGGTTGTCCGCGGCCCGGCCTGCAGTTTTTCCTGCCTGTTTATTTCTCCCCCGCCCCCCATCGCCCCATCCCGTCGTCGGCAGCGAGCCTTTCTCCCCCCCCAAGCCCGTCTTACCGCCACGATGCGGTTTGCTGCGAGCCCTGCCGCTGCCCCAGTCCGCCTGCCCACCCCCCCCCAACCCCCCCCCCCCCCCACCCCCCGCCGTCCACCAAGCCGCCTGCCCCCCTCCCGCGGCCCCTCCCTCCCCAACCCATCCACCGCCTCCGGGTCGGCAGAGAGCCCTGCCGCCCCCGCCCCTCCCCATCCCCCACCCCTGCCCGACAGCTCGGCCGCCAAGGGCAAGGAACGGGCTGCTTTTAGAAACCCGAGCCAGGCATCCCGCCCCCCCGCCCCTCCGCCCTCCCCCCCAATTCCGCCCCGCTTATCACCCCCGGCCGCGCCCGGTCTGACTCACCCGGCTCCCCGTCGAGCCGGTTTTTCCGGCTCGGCCCCCGCCTCTGCACCAGCCAAGTGCCAAGTGCCGCCCCTCCTCCCCCGCGGGCGGGGTTCCGCTTGCCAGACAGCAGCTGCGCAGGGCACCGATCTGCCGACCCGCCCCCTCCCTCACCGCTTCCCCCCCTCCCCGCCTCCGCGCGCACAGCAGCCCCCCCTCCCCCAACACCCCCGCCCCCCCCCCCCGCTTATTTTGGTAAGGTGCCCGTAGGAAAAATAAGTTACAAAAAACCCAGACCAAAAGAAATACACCAAAAAAACCGCAAGTAAACCAGAAAAGGCGCCCCCGTCCCTCCACTCCCCCGGGCAGCCTGAGCCGCGTGCCGTGCGGCGCGGTGCGCCGCCGGGGTAGGGGCGGCGGGCGGCGCGGCACGGCACGGCGCGGGGCGGCGCGGCGCGGGGCGGCGCGGGGCGGGGCGGCGCGGCGCGGCGCGGCGACTCTCCGGGGCGCTGGGGCCGGCACCGGCGCGTGCAGGGTCAGGCACCGTGCTTGCTCGGTTTTAAAACAAGCGAACAAAAAAAACCCCAGCCGACCGAGATGCAAGTAAAGCCTAAGGGTCGCCACGGCGAAAAACACCAGGCAAAACCCCAAATCCCAAAGCCGGCGAGCGCCCGGTGGGGTCGGGAGCCGGCCCCGGCAAGCGGTGTCCCACCCCTTCCGGTCTCCCAGCGGATGGCAGCGTCGCGCTGGGGTCTGCCACCGTCTGCCTGCCGGCCAGGGGGCTTCGGACAGCCCGGCAGTGGTTAACCGGTGCGCCGGGCTCCGGAGCGGACGGCGCAGGTCACCGGGACCACACGCCTCCGGCCGGCCGCCAGGTCTACCCGGCTCCGTCGGGCAATCAGGTCTACCCGGCTCCGTTCGGCTATCAGGTCTACCCGCCTCCCTCCGTTCGGCTGCCAGGTCTACCCGCCTCCCGCCGTTCGGCTGTCAGGTCTACCCGGCTCCGTTCGGCTGTCAGGTCTACCCGCCTCCCTCCGTTCGGCTATCAGGTCTACCCGTCTCCGTTCGGCTGCCAGGTCTACCCGCCTCCCTCCGTTCGGCTGCCAGGTCTACCCGTCTCCGTTCGGCTGCCAGGTCTACCCGCCTCCCTCCGTTCGGCTGTCAGGTCTACCCGGCTCCGTCCGGCTATCAGGTCTACCCGTCTCCGTTCGGCTGCCAGGTCTACCCGCCTCCCTCCGTTCGGCTGTCAGGTCTACCCGGCTCCGTCCGGCTGCCAGGTCTACCCGTCTCCGTTCGGCTGCCAGGTCTACCCGCCTCCGTTCGGCTGCCAGGTCTACCCGCCTCCCGCCGTCCGGCTAGCAGGTCTACCCGCCTCCCTCCGTTCGGCTGTCCGGTCTACCCGGCTCCGTCCGGCTATCAGGTCTACCCGCCTCCCTCCCTTCGGCTGCCAGGTCTACCCGCCTCCCTCCGTCCGGCTGTCAGGTCTACCCGCCTCCGGCCGGGCGGGCGGGCGGGCTCCGGGTCTAGGCGGATGGCGCGGCGCCGCTCCGGCGTCCGTTCGTCCCGGCTTCGCAGGGTTGACAGGTCTACCCAGCGCCGGTGGACTTTGCCTCTCCTTGCGGCGGGCTGGGTAGACCTGTTAGCCGTGTCAGTTCCTCGGAGCTGTCGAAGGGGTCGCTGGTTTGCGCTGCCTCCAGTTACGTCCTCGTAAAGGCCGGCCGCTTTGGCGCGCCCCCTCGGTAGGTCCTCGTTGCCGTCTTGCGGTACTGCAAGGGAGCGGTCTCGTCTGTCCGTATTATAGGAGGCAGTGGCGGCACGCCTCCGAGGCCAGCGCCAGCGAGCAGCCGCCGAGCCCGCGACTCAGCCGGCGAAGAGGGGCCGCGCAGCAGTCGTTCGGGCGGCTCCGGCGGAACCCTTCGGCTCGCTTTTTTTTTTTTTTTTTTTTACTTTTTCCCCCCACCCCCGTGGCGCGGCCGTCCTCCGCTTGTTTTTTTTCCGCTTTTCCCGAGCAAGCCTGCCCAGCGTGTCCGAGGGCCCC
>JAUMJM010000382.1:70000-72500 GCA_033558235.1 Neomorphus geoffroyi
GGGCTTCGGACAGCCCGGCAGTGGTTAACCGGTGCGCCGGGCTCCGGAGCGGACGGCGCAGGTCACCGGGACCACACGCCTCCGGCCGGCCGCCAGGTCTACCCGGCTCCGTCGGGCAATCAGGTCTACCCGGCTCCGTTCGGCTATCAGGTCTACCCGCCTCCCTCCGTTCGGCTGCCAGGTCTACCCGCCTCCCGCCGTTCGGCTGTCAGGTCTACCCGGCTCCGTTCGGCTGTCAGGTCTACCCGCCTCCCTCCGTTCGGCTATCAGGTCTACCCGTCTCCGTTCGGCTGCCAGGTCTACCCGCCTCCCTCCGTTCGGCTGCCAGGTCTACCCGTCTCCGTTCGGCTGCCAGGTACCCGCCTCCCTCCGTTCGGCTGTCAGGTCTACCCGGCTCCGTCCGGCTATCAGGTCTACCCGTCTCCGTTCGGCTGCCAGGTCTACCCGCCTCCTCCGTTCGGCTGTCAGGTCTACCCGGCTCCGTCCGGCTGCCAGGTCTACCCGTCTCCGTTCGGCTGCCAGGTCTACCCGCCTCCGTTCGGCTGCCAGGTCTACCCGCCTCCCGCCGTCCGGCTAGCAGGTCTACCCGCCTCCCTCCGTTCGGCTGTCCGGTCTACCCGGCTCCGTCCGGCTATCAGGTCTACCCGCCTCCCTCCCTTCGGCTGCCAGGTCTACCCGCCTCCCTCCGTCCGGCTGTCAGGTCTACCCGCCTCCGGCCGGGCGGTGCGGGCGGGCTCCGGGGTCTAGGCGGATGGCGCGGCGCCGCTCCGGCGTCCGTTCGTCCCGGCTTCGCAGGGTTGACAGGTCTACCCAGCGCCGGTGGACTTTGCCTCTCCTTGCGGCGGGCTGGGTAGACCTGTTAGCCGTGTCAGTTCCTCGGAGCTGTCGAAGGGGTCGCTGGTTTGCGCTGCCTCCAGTTACGTCCTCGTAAAGGCCGGCCGCTTTGGCGCGCCCCCTCGGTAGGTCCTCGTTGCCGTCTTGCGGTACTGCAAGGGAGCGGTCTCGTCTGTCCGTATTATAGGAGGCAGTGGCGGCACGCCTCCGAGGCCAGCGCCAGCGAGCAGCCGCCGAGCCCGCGACTCAGCCGGCGAAGAGGGGCCGCGCAGCAGTCGTTCGGGCGGCTCCGGCGGAACCCTTCGGCTCGCTTTTTTTTTTTTTTTTTTTACTTTTTCCCCCCACCCCCGTGGCGCGGCCGTCCTCCGCTTGTTTTTTTTCCGCTTTTCCCGAGCAAGCCTGCCCAGCGTGTCCGAGGGCCCCGGCCAGGCAGCGGCGTCTTGCTACGGGTTTCTGGCTTTTTTTTTTTTTTTCTTCTCTTTTTTTTCCCTCCTTCCCGTACGGCCGGCACGATCGCTCGCCGCGTGGTGGGCATGGAAGAGCGGTAGCTGCTCGCGCGGATACCGGCTCTCTCGAACGCCTCCGGGTCCCGGTGGTCCGGGTCCCGAAAAAAGGGAACCGATCCGAACCCGGTGAACGACGCCTACGCCCGTGGTGTCGTCTCCGCGGGTCGCGTCGGAGGCGCCTCTCGGCGGGCCGGCTCTGCCGGTGCTCCAGCCGCCGACGAGGCACTCTGCGGCGGCCGCTGGCCCGCAGAGCTCCGGCGCCCGCCCCTTCTCCTCCGGGGGTCGGCGGCTCGGGGGCGCGGGCCCTCGCTGTCCCGGGAAGCCGCGGCCGCGGGGCCCGTGCTCCCCGGAGCCCCGGTGGGAGTGAGGCGTCCCGGGTGGCGCCGGAGACGCCTCTCGGCGGGCCGGCTCTGCCGGTGCTCCAGCCGCCGACGAGGCACTCTGCGGCGGCCGCTGGCCCGCAGAGCTCCGGCGCCCGCCCCTTCTCCTCCGGGGGTCGGCGGCTCGGGGGCGCGGGCCCTCGCTGTCCCGGGAGCCGCGGCCGCGGGGCCTGCGCTCCTTGCACCCGATCGATGAGGCATTTCGGGTGGCGTCGGAGTGGCTTCTCGGCGGGCCGGCGCTGCCGGTGCTCAGGCCGGCGTTGCACCTCTCCGCGGACGCCTCCCGCTCGCTTGCACGCAGGGCCCCCCGTGGGTGGCCGTCGCCGTCCCAGGAGCCGCGGCCGCGGGGCCTCGGCTCGTCGCTCTTTGCCGTCTCTCTGCTGATCGATGAGGCCTTTCGGGTCGCGTCGGAGAGGGCCCCCGGCGGGCCGGCTCCTCCGTGCTCCCCGTAACAGGGGAACCGCGGCGGTGTCCGGTGTTCGGGCCGGGAGGTCTCCTTTCCAATTCGCTTCCCGTCGCATGCGAGGTGTCGCCCTCGTTCCCCGCGGGAAAGGGGGGCCGTGCTGCGACGGCGGTGACGGCGGCCGTGGGGCGCGTGCCCCCGCCGCGTCGCCCCGTCCCCCTCCGCTCGCCGGGGTCGGTGGGGCTTCCTGACCGAACCGGGCTGTGTGACGGCCGTGTGGCCCCGCGAGTCTCGCAGATGTCCCTCGAGCAGGCGAGGTGCCGGCGCGGGCCTCGGTCCGGGTCGCCCCGTGGGTGCCGGCCGCGAGCAGCGCCTTG
>JAUMJM010000382.1:82500-85000 GCA_033558235.1 Neomorphus geoffroyi
CTCACCCCAAGGAGGGTTCAAGGAGAGGGTTGCATCGCCAATGCTGGTCTGAGGAGGAGACCGAGCAATTGAGACACCTTGAAAAGCAATATGCGGGCAAAAGAAACATCAATAAATTGATTGCGGAACATATTCCAACTAAAACCGCTAAGCAGATAAGTGACAAAAGACGGCTAATGGCGAAAAGTGAGAAGGGTGAAGGGAAAGAACCGGAATGTGATCTTGTGATGGAAGAGGAGGAGATGAATGTGGTTGAAGTACCATCTAATGGGAACATTAAATCCCATTATCAAACGAGAGTGAGAGAAAAGTTGGGTTCACGCAAACTGCCGCATCTTGGTGAGATATTTGAGAAAGTATTAAACGCCTGGGAAGATCGCTCCAGATTGGTGGAGAAAACCACAAACCATCAGTTGGCTTGCCTTGACGCAATGTCCATTGGGTTGGTAACCAGATCGGACCTAGGACATGACGAGCCACAAAGACAGCCTGATCGGAAGCCGCCAAAGAGGTGGATGAAGAGAAGAGCTGTGAAAAGGGGCAAGTTCTTGCGATTCCAAAAGCTGTTTTACCTCGATAGAGGAAAACTAGCCGATATCATCTTGGATGACAAGGAGGCCCCCAAATGCGAGATCCCGTCTGAGAAAGTATACGAGGTATACAAAAACAGATGGGAAAACGCCGGAACATTCCAGGGCTTGGGTGTCTTCAGATCCGAAGCAATGGCTGACAACTCAGCATTCCTGGCGATGATCACGGCGAAGGAAGTCTCGAAAAACATCAGGGAGATCAATAAGAACTCCGCGCCGGGGCCAGATGGCTTGGGGTTCAAACATATGGTAAAGTGGGATCCCCACTGCGACCAGTTGGCTGAGCTCTATAACCTATGGCTGTTAACTGGCGACGTGCCGGACGTCGTCAAAGAATGCCGGACCATTTTAATACCAAAATCATCAGACAGGGAGCGTCTGAATGACATCAATAACTGGAGACCCATTACTATCGGGTCAATTATTTTACGGTTATTTACGCGAATTCTGTCTGAGAGACTGGCCAAGGCTTGCCCCATCAGCGACAGGCAAAGAGGGTTCATAAGAGCAGCTGGTTGCTCAGAGAACCTGAAAGTGCTACATGTCCTGATGAAACATGCGAAGAGCGAACATCATGCTCTCGGGGTCGTATTCATTGACTTGGAGAAGGCGTTTGATACCGTGAGTCATGACCACATCTTATTGACTCTAAGACAAAGAGGGCTGGACGAACACATCGTCACCCTCATTGAAAATATGTACCATCAAACAAAAACTCGTATCTACACCAAGAGCGGTGGCTCTGAACCGGTATGGATCAAAAAGGGCGTAAAACAAGGGGACCCATTATCGCCGCTCTTGTTTAACTTATCGATTGATCCGCTGTTGTGTAAGCTCGAGAGAGATGGGAGTGGATACCAGCATTGTGCGAGCCAGATAACAGCTCTGGCCTTTGCTGACGATTTGGTGCTTCTAAGTGAATCATGGGATGGAATGCAGAGGAATATTAAAATTGTTGAGGCCTTTTGTGAGCTGACTGGCCTCAACACTCAGGGGAAGAAGTGTTACGGCTTTTTTATCAAGCCGACCAAAGACTCATATACCATCAATGACTGCCCACCATGGACTATCAAGGGCACCCCCCTGAACTTAATAAATCCCGGAGATTCTGAAAGGTATTTGGGTCTTCAGATCGATCCTTGGGTCGGACCCAAAATGCCAGAATTGAAAGGGATGTTAAAAGACTGGTTACACCGGATCGATAAAGCGGGTTTAAAACCTTTGCAGAAGGTTACCATCTTGAACGGGTACGCAATCCCTCGTATGGTTTACTTGGCTGATCAATCGAACGTAAAGGGCACTTACCTTGAAACTCTTGACTTGGAAATAAGATCAGCAGTTAAGGGTTGGTTACATCTTCCTCCTTGCACCTGTGATGCCATCCTCTACTCAGCGATGAGTGATGGAGGTTTGGCAATTCCGCGGTTATCGAAGCAGATACCGAGTATCCAAGCCAGGAGATTGCACAGAATTGCGCAATCCTCCGATGTGGTGATCAAAGAGATTGCGAGAATGGGCAACATCGAGGCTGAGTTTAAGAAATTGTGGGTATCAGCTGGTGGTGACGAAAAGAAAATACCATCTATATGGGATGCTGGTTCCACGATAACTGTGTCTGAGATCATGGGTGATGATGACCTAGACTCGGAATGGGAGAGGTCCGTTCCAAAAACCATCTATCCGAGACCTTGTAACTGGCGTAAGGGCGAATTCAATAATTGGAAACAGCTGGTTTGTCAAGGAAAGGGCATTGAGAACTTTGAGAACGATAAGATCAGTAATAATTGGTTGCAAAACTATCGGGGCATTCCTCACAGAAAGCTAATAACAGCATTGCAACTGAGGGCTAATGTCTACCCGACTAGAGAATTCCTGTCTAGGGGAAGACAGGACCCTTGGCCGAAATCCTG
>JAUMJM010000382.1:90000-92500 GCA_033558235.1 Neomorphus geoffroyi
CACGCCTCCGGCCGGCCGCCAGGTCTACCCGGCTCCGTCGGGCAATCAGGTCTACCCGGCTCCGTTCGGCTATCAGGTCTACCCGCCTCCCTCCGTTCGGCTGCCAGGTCTACCCGCCTCCCGCCGTTCGGCTGTCAGGTCTACCCGGCTCCGTTCGGCTGTCAGGTCTACCCGCCTCCCTCCGTTCGGCTATCAGGTCTACCCGTCTCCGTTCGGCTGCCAGGTCTACCCGCCTCCCTCCGTTCGGCTGCCAGGTCTACCCGTCTCCGTTCGGCTGCCAGGTCTACCCGCCTCCCTCCGTTCGGCTGTCAGGTCTACCCGGCTCCGTCCGGCTATCAGGTCTACCCGTCTCCGTTCGGCTGCCAGGTCTACCCGCCTCCCTCCGTTCGGCTGTCAGGTCTACCCGGCTCCGTCCGGCTGCCAGGTCTACCCGTCTCCGTTCGGCTGCCAGGTCTACCCGCCTCCGTTCGGCTGCCAGGTCTACCCGCCTCCCGCCGTCCGGCTAGCAGGTCTACCCGCCTCCCTCCGTTCGGCTGTCCGGTCTACCCGGCTCCGTCCGGCTATCAGGTCTACCCGCCTCCCTCCCTTCGGCTGCCAGGTCTACCCGCCTCCCTCCGTCCGGCTGTCAGGTCTACCCGCCTCCGGCCGGGCGGGCGGGCGGGCTCCGGGTCTAGGCGGATGGCGCGGCGCCGCTCCGGCGTCCGTTCGTCCCGGCTTCGCAGGGTTGACAGGTCTACCCAGCGCCGGTGGACTTTGCCTCTCCTTGCGGCGGGCTGGGTAGACCTGTTAGCCGTGTCAGTTCCTCGGAGCTGTCGAAGGGGTCGCTGGTTTGCGCTGCCTCCAGTTACGTCCTCGTAAAGGCCGGCCGCTTTGGCGCGCCCCCTCGGTAGGTCCTCGTTGCCGTCTTGCGGTACTGCAAGGGAGCGGTCTCGTCTGTCCGTATTATAGGAGGCAGTGGCGGCACGCCTCCGAGGCCAGCGCCAGCGAGCAGCCGCCGAGCCCGCGACTCAGCCGGCGAAGAGGGGCCGCGCAGCAGTCGTTCGGGCGGCTCCGGCGGAACCCTTCGGCTCGCTTTTTTTTTTTTTTTTTTTACTTTTTCCCCCCACCCCCGTGGCGCGGCCGTCCTCCGCTTGTTTTTTTTCCGCTTTTCCCGAGCAAGCCTGCCCAGCGTGTCCGAGGGCCCCGGCCAGGCAGCGGCGTCTTGCTACGGGTTTCTGGCTTTTTTTTTTTTTTTCTTCTCTTTTTTTTCCCTCCTTCCCGTACGGCCGGCACGATCGCTCGCCGCGTGGTGGGCATGGAAGAGCGGTAGCTGCTCGCGCGGATACCGGCTCTCTCGAACGCTCCGGGTCCCGGTGGTCCGGGTCCCGAAAAAAGGGAACCGATCCGAACCCGGTGAACGACGCCTACGCCCGTGGTGTCGTCTCCGCGGGTCGCGTCGGAGGCGCCTCTCGGCGGGCCGGCTCTGCCGGTGCTCCAGCCGCCGACGAGGCACTCTGCGGCGGCCGCTGGCCCGCAGAGCTCCGGCGCCCGCCCCTTCTCCTCCGGGGGTCGGCGGCTCGGGGGCGCGGGCCCTCGCTGTCCCGGGAAGCCGCGGCCGCGGGGCCCGTGCTCCCCGGAGCCCCGGTGGGAGTGAGGCGTCCCGGGTGGCGCCGGAGACGCCTCTCGGCGGGCCGGCTCTGCCGGTGCTCCAGCCGCCGACGAGGCACTCTGCGGCGGCCGCTGGCCCGCAGAGCTCCGGCGCCCGCCCCTTCTCCTCCGGGGGTCGGCGGCTCGGGGGCGCGGGCCCTCGCTGTCCCGGGAGCCGCGGCCGCGGGGCCTGCGCTCCTTGCACCCGATCGATGAGGCATTTCGGGTGGCGTCGGAGTGGCTTCTCGGCGGGCCGGCGCTGCCGGTGCTCAGGCCGGCGTTGCACCTCTCCGCGGACGCCTCCCGCTCGCTTGCACGCAGGGCCCCCCGTGGGTGGCCGTCGCCGTCCCAGGAGCCGCGGCCGCGGGGCCTCGGCTCGTCGCTCTTTGCCGTCTCTCTGCTGATCGATGAGGCCTTTCGGGTCGCGTCGGAGAGGGCCCCCGGCGGGCCGGCTCCTCCGTGCTCCCCGTAACAGGGGAACCGCGGCGGTGTCCGGTGTTCGGGCCGGGAGGTCTCCTTTCCAATTCGCTTCCCGTCGCATGCGAGGTGTCGCCCTCGTTCCCCGCGGGAAAGGGGGGCCGTGCTGCGACGGCGGTGACGGCGGCCGTGGGGCGCGTGCCCCCGCCGCGTCGCCCCGTCCCCCTCCGCTCGCCGGGGTCGGTGGGGCTTCCTGACCGAACCGGGCTGTGTGACGGCCGTGTGGCCCCGCGAGTCTCGCAGATGTCCCTCGAGCAGGCGAGGTGCCGGCGCGGGCCTCGGTCCGGGTCGCCCCGTGGGTGCCGGCCGCGAGCAGCGCCTTGGGTGGCGGTACGGCAGAGCCGAGAGATAAGCCGGGGCCGAGTTGGGGCGGCAGCGGGGCGTCCCCTGCCGCCGT
>JAUMJM010000382.1:102500-105000 GCA_033558235.1 Neomorphus geoffroyi
ACACCTTGAAAAGCAATATGCGGGCAAAAGAAACATCAATAAATTGATTGCGGAACATATTCCAACTAAAACCGCTAAGCAGATAAGTGACAAAAGACGGCTAATGGCGAAAAGTGAGAAGGGTGAAGGGAAAGAACCGGAATGTGATCTTGTGATGGAAGAGGAGGAGATGAATGTGGTTGAAGTACCATCTAATGGGAACATTAAATCCCATTATCAAACGAGAGTGAGAGAAAAGTTGGGTTCACGCAAACTGCCGCATCTTGGTGAGATATTTGAGAAAGTATTAAACGCCTGGGAAGATCGCTCCAGATTGGTGGAGAAAACCACAAACCATCAGTTGGCTTGCCTTGACGCAATGTCCATTGGGTTGGTAACCAGATCGGACCTAGGACATGACGAGCCACAAAGACAGCCTGATCGGAAGCCGCCAAAGAGGTGGATGAAGAGAAGAGCTGTGAAAAGGGGCAAGTTCTTGCGATTCCAAAAGCTGTTTTACCTCGATAGAGGAAAACTAGCCGATATCATCTTGGATGACAAGGAGGCCCCCAAATGCGAGATCCCGTCTGAGAAAGTATACGAGGTATACAAAAACAGATGGGAAAACGCCGGAACATTCCAGGGCTTGGGTGTCTTCAGATCCGAAGCAATGGCTGACAACTCAGCATTCCTGGCGATGATCACGGCGAAGGAAGTCTCGAAAAACATCAGGGAGATCAATAAGAACTCCGCGCCGGGGCCAGATGGCTTGGGGTTCAAACATATGGTAAAGTGGGATCCCCACTGCGACCAGTTGGCTGAGCTCTATAACCTATGGCTGTTAACTGGCGACGTGCCGGACGTCGTCAAAGAATGCCGGACCATTTTAATACCAAAATCATCAGACAGGGAGCGTCTGAATGACATCAATAACTGGAGACCCATTACTATCGGGTCAATTATTTTACGGTTATTTACGCGAATTCTGTCTGAGAGACTGGCCAAGGCTTGCCCCATCAGCGACAGGCAAAGAGGGTTCATAAGAGCAGCTGGTTGCTCAGAGAACCTGAAAGTGCTACATGTCCTGATGAAACATGCGAAGAGCGAACATCATGCTCTCGGGGTCGTATTCATTGACTTGGAGAAGGCGTTTGATACCGTGAGTCATGACCACATCTTATTGACTCTAAGACAAAGAGGGCTGGACGAACACATCGTCACCCTCATTGAAAATATGTACCATCAAACAAAAACTCGTATCTACACCAAGAGCGGTGGCTCTGAACCGGTATGGATCAAAAAGGGCGTAAAACAAGGGGACCCATTATCGCCGCTCTTGTTTAACTTATCGATTGATCCGCTGTTGTGTAAGCTCGAGAGAGATGGGAGTGGATACCAGCATTGTGCGAGCCAGATAACAGCTCTGGCCTTTGCTGACGATTTGGTGCTTCTAAGTGAATCATGGGATGGAATGCAGAGGAATATTAAAATTGTTGAGGCCTTTTGTGAGCTGACTGGCCTCAACACTCAGGGGAAGAAGTGTTACGGCTTTTTTATCAAGCCGACCAAAGACTCATATACCATCAATGACTGCCCACCATGGACTATCAAGGGCACCCCCCTGAACTTAATAAATCCCGGAGATTCTGAAAGGTATTTGGGTCTTCAGATCGATCCTTGGGTCGGACCCAAAATGCCAGAATTGAAAGGGATGTTAAAAGACTGGTTACACCGGATCGATAAAGCGGGTTTAAAACCTTTGCAGAAGGTTACCATCTTGAACGGGTACGCAATCCCTCGTATGGTTTACTTGGCTGATCAATCGAACGTAAAGGGCACTTACCTTGAAACTCTTGACTTGGAAATAAGATCAGCAGTTAAGGGTTGGTTACATCTTCCTCCTTGCACCTGTGATGCCATCCTCTACTCAGCGATGAGTGATGGAGGTTTGGCAATTCCGCGGTTATCGAAGCAGATACCGAGTATCCAAGCCAGGAGATTGCACAGAATTGCGCAATCCTCCGATGTGGTGATCAAAGAGATTGCGAGAATGGGCAACATCGAGGCTGAGTTTAAGAAATTGTGGGTATCAGCTGGTGGTGACGAAAAGAAAATACCATCTATATGGGATGCTGGTTCCACGATAACTGTGTCTGAGATCATGGGTGATGATGACCTAGACTCGGAATGGGAGAGGTCCGTTCCAAAAACCATCTATCCGAGACCTTGTAACTGGCGTAAGGGCGAATTCAATAATTGGAAACAGCTGGTTTGTCAAGGAAAGGGCATTGAGAACTTTGAGAACGATAAGATCAGTAATAATTGGTTGCAAAACTATCGGGGCATTCCTCACAGAAAGCTAATAACAGCATTGCAACTGAGGGCTAATGTCTACCCGACTAGAGAATTCCTGTCTAGGGGAAGACAGGACCCTTGGCCGAAATCCTGTCGGCACTGCGAGGCCGAGATTGAATCATGTGCCCACATCATTGGATTCTGTCCATTGATGCAAAATATGAGA